>CASHTH010002860.1:0-31985 GCA_030341885.1 Geodia barretti | reverse complement strand
GCGTTTGAAAAGTAGTCTGCCTTCAGTGAGACCAAGGGTAAGACTGTCTGTATTCAGTTTTCTCCCACCTACGCCCGAACCATTTAAACGTTCATCATATTCGTCCTCATCAATTTGTCACATTTGTGACCTTCTCTTTGGATTTATAGGATAACTTGGTCCCCAGCATCACACATACCGTAGTACTTAGTAGAATCTGGATGGCATGGTACATACCTAGTAAGCGTGGCGGATATGTATGGTCTATATCGGGAGCAAGTAACTTGCTTGCTATGAAAGTTCGTGACAACCTTGCTGTGTTGGATTCGAACAATCCTCTCTCCTCCCCCCCCTGTAGCTGACTGTGCTCAGGTCCTCCAGTGATAGAAAGAGCCCCATCCCCCTCCTGGCCAACGGGTTTGTAATGTCTCGACGACCCCCCAGTAAGCGCTGGTGGCCGCGACTCATCAACGTCCCCTTCTGGATCGCTTGTAGAGCCTTACCATTTTTTCAAGATCGTGTTCATACTACTTATCGCAGCTGAACGTGTACGTCTGTGTGTGTACAATATAGTACAAATAATATAATGTGCATACCAGCCATTTTGTTTTTAAAAATTTTTTTTTGCCATTTCGAAGTGTGAGTAAGGTGTAGGTTCATTCATCCATTCAGAAGCATTGAAAAGCAATGGTGTAGCTGCGTGTAGAAGACAAGACAGCGATATCTATAGGCGCACAAATCGCTGCTCTTGTGGTGAGCATTTGGTCGCTTACTGCCGGTTGCAATTTGCGGGTACAATCTGTATCTCTTACAGTGGCGTAGCAGAAGATTTGTCGAATGAAACGTTCAACACACCACTGTTTGGCGAAAAATAGCTCAGTATACACCGTGTTCGTTAATTGAGCTCTAGCGCAGTGACCCTACGAACCTTGGCCAATCAAACCGTCGTCCAAGCACTTCCTACGCGCTGGAAGGACATCCGTGTCTGGCCGTACTCACGCTACGCTAGTATTGATGTCACTTCCCCGACCTGGTCTCTCCATGTGATAACAGACTGGGGTAATGCCCTGTACGTGCAGTGCCGTGGTGTCTGAGGATACTCGAGAGATGCAACAGCAGCAGTTAGTTATACTACGGATGTACATATGTGGTCCACAGCACCCAAATCAACTGCTTATTCCCGAAACCATCGTGGATTTGTGTACATTTTGAGACGATGACGTGCATGCAGATCGAAATGTATTGCACTGGTGGTCATGGACAATCATAGAAAGATCCAACACACCCTGTGATTAGTGACGATTTTCCAGCGCGAGTGTGACACACACGTAGTGGCAGTGGTGCACCAGAATGAGAAGTGAACAGTCTGAGATTAGACTCTGCCCTCACGGACTGTACATAACACTTCAGTGCTGTTGCAAAATATTCGAAGGTGGACATGCCGATGAGTGAAATCATAATATTAATATAGCTTCTAATGTGGGTCCAGTGAAGTATCAGAACATGTTGCAGAGCGAGAGAACGTTGCTTGAAACGTTAGAGTTGATGTCGTGTTCGTTAGTATCACTTCACAGACAGGTATTCATGCTCATGACAGTCGTCGTCTGTGTCGATTTGCAATGGACAGTCGGTCTTGGGTGTGAGGGCCAGAGTCTCGCGTGACTTGTGGCGTGTGGCTTTGGGTCGGTTGCTATTGCCGACACAACCTAAACGGTCACAAGCCGTTGCCTTGGTCTCCATGTAGCAGCTGTGTAAATATGTGTGTATGGTTTCGACAGGTAACTGAAAATCTAACATGTTAGCCAACACACAGAAAGAAAGCTCAGCCAACACAACCATCTGAATCATGTAAATGGTAGGTGTTTTTTCAAATAAGTCTACCTTAGCTCTGGACGCATTCACGGAGCAACACAACACTCCACATTTCCGCGCTGAGTCTAGTGATCACAGCCTGCACTCCACTCGTAGCACGAAGTAGTGTGGCGCGTCCAAACCCGTGTGCCGGCAGCGCAGATAGGGGACCACACCACCCACATCCACATCAGCACCATTATCGCCTTGTAATAAACAACAGCTGGTGACGGAGTATACGCTCCCGCCACATCACACTACTCTTTGTGTCTAATGAAGGACTTTATTTGTGGAAGTTTGTTGCGCAGTCGGTTATTTCGACATGAAATCGTGTTGAGGCAATTATGCAACGTGCACCAGGTATACGGAGTTCCTTCTATATAGGATTTCCCGCTCTTTGGGGTATATATATAGTACGAGATTTTAAAGGCCACTGGCTGTGCAGTTTAGAAATGTTATATGAGGGCGGGGTGAACAGAAAATAATGTGCATTCTTGCACTGGGTCTCACTTTGTTGTTCTATCTTTGACGTAACATTCTAAATTCATTAGCCCTTATGTACTGACACATGTTCCCTTTATGTAGAAAAGCAATGTATGGCAGTGAGGCATGGCATGCAGGCCTCTGTAGACTACATTATATATAACTTACAGTCGTCCTGCCTTATTCCCAGCCGCGTATAATGCCGTCGTCCGGAGAGAGGTCCAACCGACTCAGCACCTTCATCAACGTCCGACTTCTGAGCATAGTGCTGCCGGAGGATGGCTCAGGTCACGAACATGCAGCAAGACATCCTAAAAGAGGATAGAGAGAATGGGATTGTTAATGTTAAAGAGCTACTACATACATGCAAATGGCACAGTACAAAACGTCACAATCTAGTGGTGTAACTATGGTGTGCGCAAAGGGTAGTACATACTGTACAATACAGACCTTCACAAAGAGCAAAAACATCAATTATCCCCATTGTGACACAACCTCACCTAACTTAGCATGTGAAAACTATGAGGTAGAAAGGCAAAGGCACAACAAACAAATCAACTACACCTGTAGCACAGCTCTTCTTTTCCAAGGAAAAATAATGAGCTGCCCTAGGTGGGATTCGACCCATGACACTCTGCAGTCTAGGCGAGTGTACAACCTAAATGCAACTTTCAACATGTGCCTATAATGTATTATACATACATGTGCAGGTACAGTACTGGACTTACAGCATGTGTCACATCGTCCAGTGTTGATGAAAATGACTCCACCAACTCGTGGGGCAGATCAGACACAAACCCTATTGTATCAACGTACAGAACCTTCTGCCCACACGGCAGTTTCCCGGCATGAACGGTCGTGTCCAACGTTGCAAACAGCATGTCTGCCGGAGTCACGCTTTCGTCTTTTGAGAGCGTTTTTATGAGTGTCGTCTTTCCGGCATTGGTGTACCCCACGACCGCTACCACTGGTAAGTGGTGTCTTTTTCTCTGCTCGCTCATCACCTGCCGTCTCTCCTGGATGTGCTTCAGCTCTTGTCTAAGAACCGCCTCCCTTTTCTGGTGAGCGTTTATCTTCCCCGCCACCTCCCTAACCTCCCTCCCCACGGCTCCGGACGCTTCCAGATCGGCTAGTTGTGCCCTCAGGTAGGGCATCTCGGCAAGTTCCACTTGAAGTTTTGCTTCTTTGGTCCTCGCACGCTCCTTGAATATCCGCAGAACAATCCCGAAACGATCGAAGACCTTTCTCCGAAAGATCCCCTCCAACGTCCGGTGTTGGACTGGCGTGAGACGCGGCACGTTGAGATACACACCACTCACCGGGAGATTGCCAACAAACTGTTTCAACTCGGCCATTTTCCCCTTTCCAAAGAAGGTCTTAGTGTGTGGTCTACGAACAGCGTCCACCCTGTGTGAGTGTACGGTCCACCCGGAAATGGATTCAACTAGGCTCACAGCTTCCTCCAACTTTCGTTCGGCTGGAACATATGGGGTTTCAATTCTCCCTGTTTTGTACTCTGGTTGGATTACCAGTAGCGTGCGTCTGTCGGTAGGAGTCTCATAGCTAGAATAGTGTCGTCTCGATGAAGTTGACATGCGCATGCGGTATAAGTGAGAGATAACGCATGCGCAACGATGAGGAGCAGTAAATTCTCGGGATCCGGCGAAAGTACAGTCGGTTGCAGTAAGGCAAGCATTTTGAACGACGAGCCTTTGTCTCCAGCTGGCCACAGCAAATTTACAAAACCGACCAGCGGTATGTCTTGAGAACTTCATCGCATCTGGAACGAGTTCCGCCCTCTCAGGGTCAAAGTTCAACGCCTTACGCACTTGAGCATATGCGTAAAACGCAACGATATGGTAATAGGTAACGATATCGATCACGCTACGTTGTACGCGAACCCTTCATCCTATTGTGTTCCATCTGACGTCTCGAGCGGATACAGGCAGCCAGCTAAAATATATATACCTCATGTGTAGCCTTATCTATCAGCACAGACTTACAAAAATGTGAGCACAGACAAACAGAGAGTGGGCCAAAATGTGTGTCATGGTAACGAAAAACTGAAATGCTTGAGTTGGTCTGACATATCACTGAGTGTGGGGAGAGTCGACGAGGAAAAGTGTTTAAAGAGGCGATCGAGCGAGTTCATTACGATGGTATCGATCTCTAGAAAGGGGTTATAAGTGGGTTCTGAGAGGTTCATCCGAAACTGTTGCATGATCTGTGACTGGATCGACTTCCATTCACACCGCGTGAGGTTCGCTGACTTGTACAGTGTGAGTAGGACTGTGAGCAGACCGAATCGAAGTGACTTGTTTGCCTTGCATGGGCAGGGTATGGTTGGCGGGTCTGCACTAAACAGTACCTCCATTTCCTTGTCCTCTCGTAGTGCTTTGAGAACACTGGTACCCTCGAGCGCAGCTAGAGTGAGTTTACTAACTGTTAAAATGGCTCCAGTCGGAAAGCCTTGGACGAGGGATGCGATGATCTCCTTAGCTTCTTGATCCAGCACCTTGGCACCGGATGAAGCCACAGTGTCAGTTAGGTGTACAAGTGACAGAAAGCCAAAGCAGAGATGTGCGTTTGTGTGGAGAAGGGACTTGAATGCCCCTACGGACTCCTCCAAGTCTTTGAGTTGCTTCTTTGCCTCTGTTTCCCCGTACAGCTCCTTGAGTAGGTCCGACAGCGAGGCGAAAAGCTTTGTTGCCACCACGGACAAAGGGTGCTTGTCCTTAAATCGCTGTATAGACTCGATTTGGGTTGACGGTGCTGCACAGCGCAGTGGCGATATGCCGAGTGCCGTTGAAAGATCCTCCTCTAGTCTTTCAAGAAGCTGCATGTTGGCCGATAGGGGCAATCCTTCGTGGTGTTGCTCCAGTTCAGCAATGAAGAACCCGGACTGTTGTAATGTGCCGAAGATCAGTTTCCCGGCAGCTTTGAGGGTCTGGTTTGTGTTGTGGGCCCTGGGGGTGGACTGCTGCCATTCAGTATCCGTGTACTCGAGCTGGGTTGAGAGCTGCCTGAGAGTGTCGTTCACCCACGCTTCCAAGAACGTCGGGTTCCGCAACAGCTGATGCAGCTCTCCCTTCCCCTTCAGGAACTGCATCTTCTTGTCCTGGATGGACTTGTGCTTCCAGTGGATGGCTGGGGGCAGATGTAGCTGGCCTTCCATGCCAAAACTAGAAGTTGCTGGTTCGAGTTTCTGGGCCAAGTCAATCCTCCCGATTTCAATGAGGCAACTGACCAAGTATTCGTATTGTCCAGGGCCCAACCGACCGTGCTTCTCAAGGCTTCTCATGAGGTCAACTCCACACTTTATGCCCATTGCTTCCATCTGGGGAATAAAGTCTTCGGAGAGATAGAGCAGCTCGTTGATGTCTTGCTGTTCCAGTGACTTTGACAGCTGTAAAAGACGCCGTCTGTGTGGTGATGGCTTTGGTTGAACTGGTGGTACACGAAAAGTCATTCTCCCTAGAGCTCTTCTCAGTAGCAGAGCTTCAAATCCCTAACACACTCTTCTTAGAACACTGTCAGAGCTTTTAGTCATTATCCCTCTAACACTATTCTTGGTCCACTGATCAGAGGCTCAACTTATATATCAGGTCTCTATGTTATCACATGACAAGAGAAGAGAAGGAACTGTCACCATGGGATGAAGCCAAGCCCAAGAGCATATGACTGCACTTTCACAAACCAAAAGCTGGCCGTATGTGCAACCGACGGAATATGGCCTATAGAACAAAGAATACGTGCAGCCACATCCTGGGGTAATTCCCCAGTGGAACTCAACCCTGTAGCTGGTCAGGTATATACACACCAGTTGAGATAAGTGTGTCGAAAACAGGATGTTGGCACAGCCCCCCAAGTGGGACCTGACGCATTATGATTACATACAAGTTGGACCCAACGCATTAAGATTACATACAAGTGAAAAGCATTTTAATTGCATTTAAGTGCTGATATCCATAAGACTATAAGACCCTTCAACACACAACCTAAACCCTTGCACAGAAAGAGTGTTACACACAACGACAATGACCTAGTTTTTCCTGCTCTATCTCAAACGGTTGGCTAATTATGAAAAACTGATTTACAAACATCAGTTCTTGCAGAATTCTAAACTGGCACCTTTTTTCATCTCATTAGTGGGGAAAAACTTGTAAAAAAATAAACTTGCTGATTTCTAACCATAACAAAAAACGTGTAGTTGCTTCAGCAATATAGACATACAAACTTCCCATAAAGGCTTTATACACAATCGCGTGGTTAGTAAAGCCGCTCCGAGGGGAAGCCACTTGAATGACAAAACTGCCAGACAAACATAACAATTATTGCCATGGTTTTACGATTGATAAGAATACAGAAAGAGGAATCGATGTTTGTGAAGACCGACATAGACCTACATTGCTATATTCTGTAAGAATATGCGTACACATGTAGAATATAGCTAGCTAACATAGAAGATAGGATATTGAAATGGGGTAAAACTTAGGTTCACACAAAAACGGTTGGTTTTCCAGTTTGAAAAATAAGACAGCAGCTATTGCGTTTTCCCAATAATCTGGCAGTGAAAGGTATTCAGTCGGTCAAGTGTTGCCTGAATTCCACTAATGACATCTTCAGCTTCCCCATCCTCCTCTTCCTCTTCCTCGCCTGACAGATCTGCAGTGTGACATCACATCCACAATAATTATGGGAGTTCAAACTGTTCAAATGTCACACGTTGACATTCTTCAAATGCTAACTATAGGGGGCCAAAGTAATTTTATGGAGTACTGAAGTTGCTGGACTGACAGACTGATCTTGCTATTGGTTGGACACAAAAAGTGCACAAACATTAATATCGCAGTGTATATCAATTTTGCACGTGTGCATTGCCAGATCTCTTTTGGGAACACGAACACATGTTGAAACTTCCTTCTGCAATTTTAGCAGCTGCACACATGCACAAAAATGGAGGAAACACACCACACAGATCAGCACTTAACATAGCAAATCCCTTCCCCGTGTGAGGCACTTTCACTCACACTACGTATACACCGAGCATAGATAGAGAACAAGGCCTTGCGTCATTCTATACACTCAACAAAAACTAAGTCTTCAAGTAGTATCTTCAAGATGGGTGTAAATCTATATAAGTAACTTATGGTAATGTAGCACATGGCGCACACACGTCTCAACAGCACCCACCTCTGGTGGTATGGTTTCAAACAGGAAATAGAGACTTGGAAACACGTGTGCACTCACACATCAAAGGCAATAGATGGCAGAGCACGTAGAGTGCCCTGAACTGTCTGTTCAAAATAGGTACGTGGGTCACGTTCAAAAGCTGGTGTATACAACAATGCATGGAGTGTGCATTTAGCAAAAAATGGGAATTGGATGTCAATAAAGTCACTCACACATGTATGAGATCTGTATACACCACTGATTTATACGCACAAAGTATATGAAAGGAAATAAGTAGATGCATGTGGTATAGGAATGGGAATCAATGTTAGATATAGGTCACACACGTATTAAGTCTATTAATGAAAAACACTGTATACATAATTATTGTGTACCAACAAACACTAGCGAATTCTTATACGTACCGTCAACTTCATTTTCCATCTGCTCCACCCAGCGAAGGATCTCGTCCTGCACTGCCTCTACGTGGTCCATGAGAAGCATGCGTTTGAACCAGTTGGTGGTGTCACCGTGAACAAACGCCTCTGTGAACTCTCTCACGAGAACCGGCGCTGGTGGTGGAGAGTCTTGACTCGGCCGAAGGGTGGACGCAGTTTCGGTAAAAATCGAATCTCCGCCTACGTTTGGGACGAGTTTAAGTCGGCTTAGTTGAGTCGCACAAGGCTCTGAGGTGGTTGTTGTACTCTGCGACGCAGGCTGTTGATTGCTTGTCGGTGCACTGGTGTTTAGACTACTGACTGTGTCTTCCGTGATGTTGGCAGTAGTATTGGGAGGAGGTCCCGTTTGACTAGAGCATGCTGGGAGTGAGGTGGAGGAGGAAGTAGGAGGTTGTACTAGTGACTGTGGATGAGTTGAAATGGGACTTGTGAGCAGAGAAGTCAGCTGGCTAGACGTACATGTGGGCGTTTTAGCACGGATCGGTGCAGATCCAGGAGGTGTGGAGGGGTTCCCCATACTTTGCCTGGCTGCCGTGATGACCACCGGTTTGAACGCAGAAGTAGTACTTTGCTGAAGGGTTTTCTTTTGTGTCAGAAGAGAGACTGCGGGGATAGCCGCTGGGAGGGTTGTAGGCGTAGGTGGTGTTTTAACTGAGCCAGAGGGCTTCTGTTGCTTAGGGGAGTTTGGTTGAGGCACATTTTCACTCTCTTTGACGGCAAACACCGACGTTTCTTGCACTCCAAATTCGGAAGTGAAATCAGGTTCAGTGCTAGTGGAGCGCAGCGTGCCCTCAGCATCGTGAGGCAATCGAGCAGTACCAGAAATATCTTGCTCTACCACCTGATCCCGTGACAAATCTCGGGACTTAGGAACACCAGCCCCCTGAGCGATAGACGATTGAGTGGGACCAGCTAAGACGCTCATTTTGATACTTCCAGTGGGTTTCTGGTTCTCTAGGGGTAAAAACAGTGGCTCCTTGGGGCCTTCCGAAATCCTGTCTCCATTTGCAAGCTTCCCCTTTTCATGGGAACTTGAAGCTACCTCAACTCCGCCTGCAGTTTCTGGTTCAGGCTTTACAACGGTGGACAAAGAGTTGGAGTTGCTACTAGTACATGCTGGGTTATCTATAGCCGCTGCGTTCCGAGTGGTGTCAGGGCCACGGGTGACTATAGGTTGCAGTGCTGTAGCTAGATAGTTCTTGAGAGTCTCCTTATCCAAACAGGCGCACTCTTTGCTCCACTGACGCAGGTAGGAGTGATTTGGAGTGCTGTGGGTATATACGTATAGGGGTAAAGTGTGTGTGGTGAGCAAATCGATAATGTTAGTAGCCAATGAAGCGGTAGGCCTTTAAAGAGGTTAAAAATGGCATATTCACACATAGCACAACATCAGTGTAACCTATACACACCGGGTTAAACTCCCTATACCTAGACGCATACTAATTAGCATAAACATTAACTGCTGTATTTAGATTGTTGTCACTGAACCTAGCTGCTTGTAGTTTCACTTTCGAAGAGTGAGACATCTTCCGGAGGAGGTAGAGCTTGTCCAAGAGGATGTGGCACTTGAGCATGGTGTCGGGGCAGGGGAAATTTGGCCCCCCAGGGAGGCTGGGTAGGGTACCGTCACAGTACCACTGGAGGTCATACTGTAGATAATCCAAAAAAGACCAATTACACGTCTGAGGTTTCGAATGGTACACATTATACCAACTCAATAATGGAGTCATAGTGCAAGATGTTTAGCTTAGAACATTGGATCTGCTTGTGACGCACAGACCTGGCAACCGCAATCTCTTGCACGTGTTCCAGGTGTCTGCTTTAAAGGGCTGGGCTCGAAAAACGTGCTATCGTTACAGCATGAAGTAATGTGACAAGGTGGAATGCAATAATAGAGCCTATTCCTACGCTATGTCGTCACAACGAATCCTTGTGCAAAGGCTTCCGTAACCCAGTCCACCACATGCAACACTTAACAAGGAACACTTATTCCACTGACATGTATAATTGACTCCCTTTTTGTTTAACGAACACACACACAGGGGCTGTGGGAGAGCCCATGAATGTCGTTATGGTGGAATTCGTGAGATTGGCACTTGGAATATGGTATATATATAGGCTTGCTTTACCTGATATTTCCTGTTTTGTCTCAAACCTGTGAAATAAAAGTGAAATGTGTACATATTTGCCTATACACACGTCATAAACTTTTCAGATTTAAGGGATAAAAACCCTAGAAGGGTGGGTTTAAATGGCATACACCAGACTGCTGTCTTCATTTTTGACACCAAAAAAGGGGGCCCCCTAAATGAACCCCTCAATACTGTACATACGTGTACAAAACCCTATGGATACCTGGAGGGTTGGTGCAGAAGCAGCAGATGTACTGTTTGGGAAGTGAGGCTTTCGAGATGCCAATGCAGTCTCCATGTTGCCAGCAGAGACACTGCTCACACTGAAAGTAAGAGGAACAGAAATCAATAGCACGACTGATATAGCTGCATACACAGCACATATTATTTATTATTTTCTACCACGGGCAAGGCGTGTAATCCTTGAATTTGTTTGGGATGCGAAATTTAGGCTATTTCTTATTTTTACCCACTCCATAACCATAGAAAATATATAAAAGAGGGAGAGATAGCGCAAGGGCAAACAATTCCGTGTTTGTTACGTAATCGTAACCCCCGTGAGGCACCTGGATCATGAATCCCTCGTCAGTGTTGTCGCTACACACACAGTGAACGACGTCATCATTAGCCTCGCTGCCGGGAGACGTCGACCTGCAGTTCATGTGGTGCCATTATTATAGACAGAGAAAGAAGTGTGTACACAAACAATAGCTGAAGATGCAAAACCTTTTTTTGGCAGGGTGTCAATTAAATGGTATATACTTGGCACAAAAGTGACATTCTGTCTGAGACACAGTTTTTAAGTTGTACTAAACTGCATTTTAGTCAGTTGAAAAGTATGCCATACGTAGTAATGAGAAAAAAATTATTAATCTAGTCAGACAAGGCTTACCGGCTGAGCTGTTCCACTGATCTACTGTCCCCCTCTACTGCTCCTCCTTCCCCAGGCATCCCTGAGGGGAGATTTGCTTCGGACTTCACGTCACTGCCACCCATCCCATCCTGTTTACTCGATTCACCGCCAGTGGCAGCTGGGGCCTTCTGCCCACCGCTGACATCCCCTGGCCAACTTCCCGCCGTTCCCCGGCTTCTCTGCAGAGGCACACCGGCAGCAGAGGACGACGGGAGAGAGGGACTCGTCTGAGATTTTGAAGCCATTTCCCCTCCCTTTCGTGAGGCTTCCTTGTGAGATTTACCATCTCTGTGCTTCTTCCCCGAGGACTGCTTGTGTTTCGAGGGAGGGGAAGAGGAGGAGGTGGTGGAGGAAGAAGGAGAGGTTGTGTGTTTCTGTTGGCCACTGATTGATTGAAGAACTGCTGCTGTATTGCCAGTAGTGGCGGAAGATTTCGAAAGACTCGATTTCGGACGAGATTTCTTCGGCGACTTGCTCCCGAAACTAGTTCCGCTGGTTTTATTGTCAGTAGTGAGTGGCCTGACCTTCTCATGCTCTTGAACTGTAGGATCGTGGTGTTCGCTCAGTTTTGCCTTCTTGGGGCTGGGTTGGAGGGACGGGGAGAGAGGGAGAGAGGCAGAGGTGGTTGGAGAAAGGTGGGAGGAAGAAGAAGAGGGCGTGGCAGGCAGGGACGCCGGGGTCTTTGGTGATTTGTTGGTGAGGGAGGTGGAGGGCGACTGAGGAGACTTCCATACTGGAGTACGGTCACCCTGGGGTACCTTCACTGAATGGAAAGGTTAATCATGAGTATCATACTTAGTAGGCCATCCCCCTAACTTTTAGGCCACCTATAATTATCTCTCATGGATGTTTCCATTGCGTAGTTCAACTAAATTCAAGACGTTTAAGATGGTTGTTTGGCCCGTCCTTCTGCCCACTTGCTTTCCAAAAGTACGGAAATTTTAGGCCACGCTATTTTCCACAAGAAAGGGTATATACCACCCTATTATGTTGTATTCATGCAAACTCAATGCTAATTTTAGTGAAAGCAAGTGGAAGAAAAAATGATCTTGCGTACCACGCACCCTGTGTAGAATCCCCTGTACACCATACTTACTTGTGTTAGCAGTTTTTCCCCTCCATGGAAAAGGCATTATGTTGTGGTAGTGTTTCATGTGGCTCTCCAGGAGCGACTGCTTACGGAAGGACTTTGTGCATCCGCAGTGAGTGCATTTGAACTCATTGTGATCCCACATTATTACCAGTTCCTTGGGTGCCACTTTCCCTGCGGGGAAATCATACATGTCGAAGAGAAGGTGAAGTAGTACATGTTTTAGCTCATCCTTGGAGATTAGGAAGTAGAGCATTGTGCACCAGAGAGGGGAATTACAGTTATTAAACACCCAGGTTGTTCCATGTTTTAGCCCATCCTTGGAGATTAGGAAGTAGCATTGTGTACCAGAGAGGGGAATTACAGTTATTAAACACCCAGGTTGTTCTAATACCAGTTGCTATCTAGGACATTATTAACCACCAGCACTAGGGCGTAAAAATGCACACACAAGTAGGGAAATAAGAGCCAGTCATCATGACTTTTGAGGCGTAGGGAAATAATAATTGTAGAGAGATTGACATGTGTACATGTTTGCACATCCTTGGAGATAGGATATATATCAGAGTAGGGAAGTATTAACAACAGGTTGTTCCAATTGCCATCAAGGAAGTAATCAATAACCATGGCAACCTCATGAGTGATATACAGGAAGTTGCTAGTAGGGAAATTATTTGGTCTATCAACTAGTAGAGAGAGGCAGGAATGAATACAATGTCTGAGCCAAAAGACTGTTGAGATTTTATAATACTTTGGAACCAACAGCGAAGAGTGAAACTTGAGAGTTTTAACACAGACGTGTATGACACACACCATTACACAATGCAGGACATAACACTGCATACCTTGTCTCCCCTTCTCTTTCATCTTCCCGAGCTTGCTCTAAATGGAATGAAGGAAGGGCATTTATAAGGTAGGGTTCATCGAATGCCTGCCTGACAATGACGTTTAGCATTCCCAGCTATTCCGTGAAAGGCTCGAATAACACGCAGCGGGAGATGTGGCTTACTGACATACAAACATGGATGCGACCTAAAGCAGTAAAGCAATAGTTTTACTATAAAGAGAGCTTACATTTCATACTCAATTACACTACGCATGGTTCTGACATTCCAGTGAATGTCTTAATCGTCTGGCATACAAATATGTATACTTCAAGCAACACACAGCTAGTATGTAGTTGCTATATAGTGGTCAGAAATCCCCCCTCCTTCAATCCCTCGGCTAAATGTCTGCGTATGGAATATTGTGTCTCACTAAAGCCCATAATCCCCACATTCCCCACCTTTCCACACACACACACACAACCAGCTTGAGTACCACACACACAGATACACACACGCACGCACGCACACACACACACGCACAGACAGGCACACAGGTACATGGACCTCAACTACTATGTCCTGAGCAGGAGTGGCCTCACATTTTCAAAGGTCGTCTGAAGACACACACACACACAGACAGGCACACAGGTACATGGACCTCAACTACTATGTCCTGAGCAGGAGTGGCCTCACATTTTCAAAGGTCGTCTGAAGACACACACACACACAGACAGGCACACAGGTACATGGACCTCAACTACTATGTCCTGAGCAGGAGTGGCCTCACATTTTCAAAGGTCGTCTGAGCTCTGAACCGAGTGGTGACTGAACTACTTGAGCTACTCTTTCTCCGTGATGAGGAGCAAACCATCTTTAGTTTCGACGGACTTCTCAAACCAGGAGGAGAGGAAGAGCCCGTCGGGTCATTTGGGTCGTCTCTTGCGACCGTGTCACAGGTGTGACTGGGGGAAGTCGGTGGTTTTTCAGGTGTGGAGAGGGGAGTGGGGGAGGAGGGAGGAGGGTGAGAGGAGGAAGGGAGGTGGGGACATGGGTTTGAAGAATCGGGTTTCGATCTGCTGGGATTGACCCGGACTTTACTCTCCTCTTTCTTAATGCCACCTGATGCACGGTTCTCAACAGCTCCTATATATATACACCAAGAAAGGAGACATAACACAAAAGAGTTAGTACATTAATCTACTCCTGTATTTGTATATAATTATGTGAACGTATCAAGTGGAAGCAGAGCCTTGAATAGAGTACATAATAGAGCAGCAGAAAGGCGTGGGTTTTCAAAGTGCGCCATTTCTACTTGATATGTTGGGAGATACAAAATAAATATTACAGCTTGTGCTAAGGTCGAGTGAGAACAGTCATTGCAGTGATCTTTGCGCCGGAAGATAATCACAGGGTATCATGAATCTCGCATAGGACGGTGCCCATCTCGAATCACAAACACACCAACCAACCAGTGTGTGTCCATCAGGAATCAAACAATCACACTTGATCAATCAATCAATCAATCAATCAATCAATCAATCAGTTTCCGTGGCAAAGAATCAAAAAACAACACAGGGAAGCTTAAAAAGAGACACCGAGAGATTTAGTGGCACCTTCACCGAGATGAAGATTTGAGTCAACAACCACACGGAAACGGACAACATCCAGAGACGCTCGATGATTTCTTGGTCTCAGTTTCATCGGGAGGGGAGAAAGAGCCTCGTTGCAGAAGAGCCAATCGCTTTCCTCGGACGCGGGACGGAAATTGGTGGACTTTGCCTTCAACGAATGGTGTTCCGGAGGTTCGGTGAATTGGAACTTTTGAGGCGATGACTGGGAAAACTTGTCGTCTTTGTTCCGTTGCAAGTAGCCGTTGGAGGAAACAAATTCAATATGCACAGTATATAAATATACAGTAGAACCGACTACAAGGACACAATGAGATGAGGACACATCTCTAAAAGGAATCCTATGAACGGCAACTCCATTTGTTTCACTTGGACACTTTCTCGTTTTCCCCCATTAGTGTATATACAGATGAGGGGACTCCACTATGACATATTGAATATGTGCATTCGGACATCCCTAACATCACAAAGAGAAGGACTAATGAAGAAAAAACACCTTCTCACCATCAACAGTTTCAGGCATCAAAACGTCTTCATCGGATGATTTCCAGGGCAGGGTCTGGTCTTTTTCATCTTCGTCTTCTCTCTCCTTCTTCACCACCACTGGTCCACCATCGCGGGCACCACTCTCTCTTCCTGAGGCCGTCCCTCCATCGCTAGCAGGCAGTGCCACAGTCTCACCAGCACTCGAACTAGCTGAGTCTGTGTACAAGTAGGTGAAAAGTTAAGGCCACCCGCATGATCTTTATAATATTGATTTCTCAGTGTTTTGTGTGTTAAATTTGTTGATACTATTGCCAGTATGGGATTATACTTTAATTTCAGCTACAGTCGAAGTATCATTCTTGCTAAAAAGGAGGCTATCCCCTTGTAAGAGACGATCACAATGGATGTCTGATTTTGCAGAAAAATAAGCTTTCACCTGTACAGGTATATGCTGTAAATCAAGGTTCATACCCTTTGATTTTCGTTTCCTGATGACAGGGGCGTACTGTTGCCGCGACAACTGTTTCCGTAGTTTGTATGGCTCCCGAAGTTCCCTGTTTGGGCATTTGCCTCGTTTCCCGTGCGGAGGTTGAAGGTCACCGTCGGAACTTGCGCAATATGTCAGACTGGAATCTCTCCCCTGTCTCTTACTGCCTTCTGAATTGTACATATGTAACACAAAGAGTGCATTACATGCTTTTGCCTTAAGACCTATTTGACGTAAAAACTATGGTACACAATGAGAGTAAGGCAAGTAAAAATGGAATATTATCATTAATGCTAGAGAAAAAGTGGTGGATGTATGGTTCTAACGGCCAACGCACAGATACGATGCAACTTTGCTCGCCAGCGACAAAATCTCAAGCAAATTCAATGCATCATGGGTCCATGTGACACGTTGTATAATATACGAAAATATGTAGAAGTTTAGTCTACTACTTAATTGCCATAACTGTTATGATGTAATGCACCTTCGTCAGACTCTGTGCACGAGGACTCGTCTGTCTCCCAAAACCGGTTTGACCGGGAAGACGGGATCCTCTTCGGGGCAAACAGTGGCGACGAGGGGGGAGAGGTGGAAGGCTGCAGTACACACACACACACACACACACACACACACATGAAGTATTGTGAGTAAACATCCACTGAGGGAGAAAAATAATTCATGAAAATTAGGTTGGTGTTCTGATAGGGGGGTAGACAAGTCAGGCTGTATACAGCGAAGCCTTCGAACAAGGGACACTTTGGAGACACTGAAGTTTATCATTTGTTCAGAGGTGCTCCTTAATCGCAGGCAATATAATACACTATACAAGTATGGGGCAGAACCAAGTGTTTTTTTAGAAAGCTGTTCTTTATTCGGAGGGTCCTTCCTCGGAGGTTTTACCAACCTGTGATGCAGAGTCCTCTCTGCCTCTCCTTTCAATGAGTCTTCTCTTTCTTTGACTGATCCCAGGAGGTCCCTGTGAGGAGCCCTCTCCTCTACTGCTGACTGGAGACGGGTCGACTTTCTGTGGACACAGACGTACCGTGGGCCTCAAGATACATTCTAGAACAATTCACTATTCACTATCTAAAGGATATAGCACATAATGCATGGTACAAGTCTAAGTAAGCTTCCATGTACGTATGTTCCTGTTCCGTTTGGATACGTCTGCCTTTCAGGTCGGTTTTTACTTTGCCCGTTTCAGTTCCGACTCACACAAAACATTCACTTTACCTTCACAGCTAGGGGAAAGCCTAAATAAACTCACTCTCTTTCTGACGGCATTGATAGGCGCTGTGTACTCCACTCCATCATCAAACAACACTACCGCCATCTCTGCATACATAAATGTATTGGGAAAGATCACGGGATCATTGTATGCCAAACACAGTAGTATAGAAGTGCATAGGATCAATGGAAGTCCTAACATAGACAGTAATGTAGTGCACCATTGGATCAATGGAAAAGTCCTAACATACACAGTAATCAGCATTGTACCAGTGTGTGTGTGTGTGTTAGTATGTATGTGGGACTCACGGTTGAGCAGTTTCAGGACTCTGCCATAGTACATCCTCCCATCATGCCACCTTGCCTGCACGCGGTCACCAACTCCCACTGGCTATAATGTGTACATGTACAGTGTATACAGTATGTGCAATAGAGTCATTCAAATCACAGTATCATGTGCATAGGTCTAACACATAGCGACTACCAGAGAGAGATTCCAGATTATAAAGTAAGAAGGAACAAAGTTGAGTGAATGAACCAAAGATCGCCAGATTTTCGCAGGTTAAACGGTAGACTACAGTGAAATGCCACAAGCATAAACAAGTGTCTCCCACATGTACAGTGCCAATTTAAGAAGTATTGGATTTAGGAAATATCACAGAACTTATGCAGAGATTCCACAATCTTTTCACCGGTGTTTGTGTTGAGGTTTTACGGTTTGCTACACTCTGCCCACCTTGTGTTTGCATGTCCGCGAGGCCTTCTGCAGCTGCTCCTGAGACAAGGGTCGTAGTCGGCCCTCCCCGATGTGGATCAGCTCGTCATAACGGGAGCTCCAGCCGTCAAAATGGACCACTACTTCCCCTGTTTCTTCATCCTTTTCAACAACTTTAGCACGAAACCTTTGTTGCATTGTAAATACACTAATTACGGTGGAGACCAGATATATTTTAGCTGAAAATGGCAGATGGTGATCGGCTTTACAATGGGGAAAATATAATCCCATACACTATGCAGAAACAACCATCGTTTCAAATAAAACTCACTTTATGCTCACATAGTACACTGCATAGTACAGTGTACATACATAGTGGCAAAAAAATTGTTTCATTGCCATACCATTTTCCATAGCTGTCTTTGGCTTCAACTCTCATTCCAACGGTTATGTCGTCTAATTTTCGTATGACATCCATCGCAGGAGGCTCTGCTCCGCCCTCTGGCGAGGCCTGGGGCTCTGCCGACATGTTTACAAGACCACACAGTGGGCGCTTTTTGGAATACTCGTCGTATTTTGGCTCCCGTCTTCAGCGGCGTAGAGATCGTCCTTCTATGACAGATAGTGATCACTTTGTGCTCTAGCTCATGTCAAAGGCCTTCTAAAAGCTAGTAGACCATCAGCTGTGGACTCGGCAAGAACTCAACGGGTCGTCTATAACGTGCGTCCCGAGACGGAACAGCTTCGGGACCAATTACAACGCGCATGCGCAATATATACACATGTGGAAGATGTTCACGAAGGGGCGCCTTTTACTGCGACATTACTCTTCAACTGCTGCCAAGTCTCTGCTTGGAACATTGCGGAGAAGAAGCGGCTTCCCACTCATGAAGTGCAAGGAAGCTCTGACCAAGTTTGGCAGTGATCTTGAGGCCGCAGAGACATGGCTGCAGGAAGAAGCGCAGAAGGAAGGGTGGACGAAGATGGCCAAGCTACAGGGGCGCCAGGCGAAGCAGGGACACATAGGACTCGCTGTGGCCGACAATAAAGCCGCTATGGTCGAGGTGAGTGAGATCTAATTGAAGCGCACCTACCGTAGCTAACCTCTTGACCCCGCGCACGTGACTATCTCTGCAGGTGAACTGCGAAACGGACTTTGTCGCGCGAAACGACCAGTTCAAAGCCCTGGTCTCTACAATAACTGGAGCAACCTTCAACCACCTTACACCCAAACTACTCACCGCTACCAATCTTGCCTCGCTTGATGTTCTAATCTCCGATTCAATACTCAACGTCTCAACCAACGAAGACGGAGATGGTGGGTCTGTAGCTGATTGTGTGGCTAAGACAGTCGGACACTTCCAGGAAAAGATCTCCGCGTCGCGAGGCTGCACACTGAGCTGTACAAGCGGAATCCTCTGCGGTCAAGTACACAACAACATCAGCAATGACGAGACTGTACGAATGGGGCCATATGCGGCTGTACTACACATGAATGGCTACGACTCAACAGAATCCTTATCCGGCAGAGCAAACTTGGATGAGTTGAGGAAACTAGGAGAGCAAATTTGTCAGCATATCGTGGGGTTGAACCCGGTGAATGTTGAAGCGGTCGAAAGTGAAGTTTCACTGGTCGATCAGAATTTTCTGTTCGATGAATCTGTTACTGTGGGGAGCTTCTGATGAGGCACAGAGTGTGTGTGACGAGATTTGTCCGCTATGCCCTCAGTGAAGAACAAGATAATCCATGGACAAATTCTTCAAGTCGATCTTGATGCATTGATGCATATTATAACTGTAGACTGAAACTTGTACTGTATTTCGCAAATCGTTAGTCGTTCATGCACAGTGACAACGAGCCCCTCCCACACTTTCTTGTGCAGACTAGTCACCACTGCGCGTGCGCGGGCGCACTCTGAACTCGAAAACGAGGCGCAGGATGGAGGTGGTGAGTGTTGTTGGCTAGTGGCTCGGAAACCGTCGCTCTCTCTCTCCGTCTCCCTCCCTGCAGTTCTGTCTTGGAAACAAGCCGTGGCAGCCCTGCTACGTCATGAGGATGAACCACACTACAATCATGCTGGATTGTAGCCTCGATCTTCCTGTTCTCCTGAACTTTCTTCCCCTACCACTTGTCTACAGGTCAATACTTATCCTCCCGTGCCACGTAAGGCTCGTCGTAATGTATATTTGCAATAGCCCTAAGCTATCTGGTCTACCGAGATGGCAGTGCAAAGACCCTAGCATTGCAGTGGATCTGCCGGAAGACATAGCTAGACTGGTATAATATTATGCCTTGTTAGAACACCTACTGTGTATCTTTTCTCAATAATGCTACAGTTCCGTGAGAATGTTGGCCACGTCTTCATTGAGTCTCTCCCTCTATTTCGACTCCCCGAGGTAAACAATATTATAGTGGAACTGCCCATTGGCCGCCTCGTAGCCTGTAGTGCGAGAATAAGCATCAACAGGCAGACAGACAGACAAACCGAGTACTGTAACCCTCGCTGCGCATGCGCGCCGAGGGTTAATCGCCTCAGTTTAATGCTGTTTGCTAACTCCTCTCTCTCAGACTGGACTTGTGGATCTTTCAACAGTCGATGCTCTCCTTCTCTCTAACTGCTTCTCAGCTCTGGCTCTTCCGTTCCTTATTGAAGTACGATTATTACAGGGCCCACCTCATGTATGATAATTATAATGTGACTGTGAGTTCCTTTTAGAAGTATGGCTTCAGTGGAAAGATCTTTGCCACAAAACCGACAGTTACATTCACAAAGTATGTTGAGTGGATATATTGTCTAGAGGCCTTTGTGTATATCAAAGCAGCAGTAATCACCTATAGATTGTACAAACTAGCAGCTGTAAAGTTTGGCTTTACATTTGACTGAAACTCCCAAATTGAAGGGAGTACCAATTTTAACGCAAATAGGCAGTTGATGGAGGAGCTCTCTCACTATATCTATCGAGCACCTCCTACAGATCACAGCGCACAGTGGAAGAATGACTCACTATGGAGGTGTGTGCTATAATTATCGTTGCTTATTATAGGGGTCTGTATGTTATATTATGACTATATGTCTCTGACTATAATGTGTGCTGAAGCTCTCTACCAGATGGGACACTGAAAGAATCGTCAGATTTTCACAATTGGAAGGAACTCTACACGTAAATATTACGTACGTCTCCACAACCTAAAGATCTGTGTGTAATAATGTCTGCAGAATGGAAGGTATCCAGAAAGCTATCTCAAGAATACAACCCATCAGCTACTCTGAAACAATTGTGAGCATGTCGAAGTTGAATTGTAATCTGGCAGTGCACAATAGGGCCCCATTTTCAGTATAATATTATACTTCCACATTACTTGTAGGATTTGTTTCACCACGTGAAAGTGACGGCGCTGAGCTCAGGGTTCTGTCTCGGCAGCTGTAACTGGATCATTGAGACTGAATACAACAAGGTAAGTCCATCATCTTGCGAGCAGTATACACACACAGTATCATGGATCTCAGTGATCATGGGTCTAAGTAGTGGCTTATCATTGTCAACCCTGCAGCAGTATGCACACACACATTCCTAATTTTACCACTTACGTGGCAATGATGGAAATCAGTACTCACAGGTATTATATTAAACGGCAGTAAAAGTGCACTACAGAAAAGCTGCGATTAAGCTATGGAGTATATCTGTCAAGATGTATGTAGATATAGAGTTGTTTACTCTAACACACACTGTGCTGAATCTCAGTAATTGATTGCCAGGTGGCTTACATATCGTCGTCGTCGACTTTCACCACTCACCCCTGCCCCATGGAGCGAGCCAGACTCAAATCGGCTGACATACTCATCATGAGTGGACTCACCAACGCTCCCTCGGCTAACCCTGACACCATGCTCGCTGAACTCTGCACCAGAATGGGCTACATTCCTACTGTTAACGTTTTACTGACACCTGAAGGATTGTGAACTAAAAAGTAGCCTTACGTCGTGTGTGACAGTATAATGCTTTGATTTCCAGCCCAAACGCTAAAGAACGGAGGAAACGTTCTCATTCCCTGCTATCCAACCGTGAGTCTCTGTCTTTCATTCATTCTGCCACTAGATTATACTTGTCATCCAGCATTATGCCAATACATTTGAGGTCTTCATAATGGTGTTCTTTGTGACGGTCTCATAGGGAGTTCTATACGACCTACTGGAGTGCCTCAAGGCATACCTGGATTCTGCAAATCTGAGTAACGTCCCTGTCTACTTCATCTCCCCTGTGGCCAAAAGCTCTCTCTCCTTCTCAAACATCTTTGCCGAATGGTATATAGAGCTATAGCTATAGTGGAGCATGCGATAGAGGTATAAAAAAGTATTGTGGTGACTGCAGGTTGTGTGATGCTAAAAAGACCAAAGTGTACCTGCCTGAGCAGCCCTTCCCCCATGCAGAGGTAAGAGGCAGCTATGGTGTGATGGCAATGAGGGTACCGGCACAGTTAAAAGAATACCGAAAGACTATAGCATGGTTGTGTGTAGCTCAGAGGTTTTCAGAGTAACTTTCATGGATTGCTATGTAAGTCCCCGTTCACATGATTTTATGAATGGCTTGGATCTTAAGTAAATACTTACGTATAGCTATACTCTCCCAATTTCTCAATAAACTGAACTGCAGTTCATCAAGAGCGGAAGACTTCGTCATTTCCCAAACATTCACGGTAGGCATACGTAGCCACACATATCGAGAGTTTATCATTTGTGGATGTGTCGTGTCAGGTGATCTGGGGAGTGTGTATCAGACTCCCTGTGTGGTGTTCACGGGTCATCCATCGTTGCGGTGTGGAGACTCAGTCCACTTCATGGAGGCCTGGGGCGGGTCTTCAAAAAACGCCGTCATTTTCACTGGTTAGTGGAACTGTCACTAATACTTAACCTTCGAATAAAAGACTCCTTTATTATATACATTGTCATGATCCCATAGGTTCCTCCACATTTGGTGTATATACCCACGTTCATTGGTGGATGCATTATCTTGTCGTTCTGTTACCTATACACAGAGCCAGACTTTGAATATCTTCATGCTCTGGCACCATACCAACCTTTACACATGAAGGTATTGTAGCAGCACAGATGTAAAGTATATACAGTCATAATAATGTTGACTTGCTCCCTCAGGCGTACTACTTTCCCATTGACCCACGACTAAATTTCTTTGTAGCCAACAAACTTCTCAATGAGTTTGCTGTAAGTTCGGTTATCCTCATTCCCTCTAAGACGAGTGATAGTGAATATTCTCTTTTACACTGTCAGCCTAGATGTTTGGTGACCGCCGACAGCTACTTGCCTTCTGCAGCTCATTCACAGAAAGAAAACGTTTGCTTGCAGCCAGTAAGGTCTAATAAAGGAGCTATTGCATGCCTTCATGCTGCCAGCAAAACGAGCTAACGTCAGACTAGGATGGCCATGCTAGAAACAACCAACTGTGTGAAAAGAGCCATAGGTTGGAAGGCCTAAGGCTGACTGCCTGATGCATTAAAAATTAATGGTTCTCGTGTGTATACTGTGCGTTCATTAACCACAGGAGATGCAATACTATGGTCTAACACGAGGCAGAGCTGTCACAATCCCGCTGGATGGAAAGTTCCAGAAAATAATGCTCGACCCAGAAGTAAACCATTGCTGCAAGTTTTCACAGGAGCTATGATATGGGTATCATCATTTTCAGCTGGCAAGCAAGCTGCTGCCTCAAGAGATATTCCCCGGAGTGTCGGTGACGTCAGTGCTGGGACTGCTGAGCTCTCGCAACAACCAGCACACCCTCGCACCACTCCCTCCTCACCACAGACCCCACACTGTGGGCAAACTGCTGTGGGGGGAGCTGAGTATTGAGGCCTTCGTACAGGCCCTGAGAGACCAGGTAAGCTTCTGACAATAATCTCTGACTGTGTGGACATTTATTTTGTTCATTATGTGTTGTTTTGCAGCATGGGATAGTGGATGTTGTAATAGAGGGAACAGAGGAGGCTAAAACTCTCAATATTGTAAGTAGCTATAATAGTCCATTTGAGTAATATTTGCTTTGTGTGATTGCACATTGATTCTGTAGTTGGGTGGGAAAGCTACAGTTCTGATATCTCCTGAGAAGACTACTATAAGAGACTGTGCAGATGACAAACTGAGGGCCATTCTGAGAGACCTTGTATTCCGTCTACTAGTTCAGGTGTAGGCTTTATATATTTTTTGTCTGGTGTAATGATGGTTTGTGGAGGGGCAACTGAAATGTGCGTGTCTGGGCGGTGAATATCGTTTTGAGGTCTCGTGACAACGGCAGCCCAAACCTAGTACCTCTAGCTCTGTGTTCATGTTATGGCACACAATTTCGTAGTGACGGACACGTCGCCGCCGCCGAAGTCGTCCATCGCATACACGGTGTGCGGCGCTCAAACCATCGCGACCGAGTGCTTGATCATCCCATGTGACGGAGATGCCCACAGCCGGATTCCCCCCAGCCGAGAGAAACCACCAGGAAGTGTTGTGTACAGGATGCTTACCTCGAGCGACATACTGGACAAAGTTATTTTCAGTCGCTCTTCGTCGGGCATGAACCCAACGCCGCTGCCAGAAGTGGCGCGCGATGTAACGGCCATCGAGAATCTGATCGGTAGCGACCCGCTGAAGACCCATAAGGAGACGGTATACGAAACCGCTATGCAGTCGAAGCCAGGTTTCAGCAAAAAGCTGGCCTACCTTGAGAAAATACAATCCTTCCTGTGCGAATGCAAAGAAATGTCCGGAGGTGTGTGCTATAGCAATAATACAACACGCTGCATAATGCACTAGCTACTTACCTTTTCTTTCACCCACAGCCTTGATCTGGTTTGCTGGCCACGGGGAGATGGAGACCGGTGATTGGGTGGTAGGTAATGATCATGACACCGTCACTTTTGAAGAAGTACTCGAGCTCTATGTGAAGTTTTTCTTCAACCGCATCCTGTACATTGTATGTGATTGCTGCTACTCTGGAACCTGGGTCACCAAACTAGCAAAAAAACTAGATGAATTGGGAATCGGAGCTTGTGGCCATGAAGCAAAGAAGAATCACTTTTTTCTCAAAGTTGTTGCCTCTTGTAAGGAAAAGGAGAAAGCTGGTGATGGTTTTTTTAGAGCAGAGGGTGTCTGTGCTGCTGAAGATCACTCTATGCAGTTTCCCCACAACAAATTTCTACGGGGATCTCAAAAAACGATGGTTCTGGATACAACAAGCATGCGTTGCTTTCGCGACCCATCGACCGAATGCAGTCTTCACAAGATGGAACGCAAGCATCAGTGGAAGTGGGTTGATTTATTGAAGAAGCATGAGTCTTTGAGCAAACGCTTCGAGTTTGTCTGCAGTACCAACTACTGGTACGCTGTGTTTTTTCACGAGAGCAAGTGTGACAAAATGGTTGAAATTTCAGAGAATAAATTGAGTAGTTGTGGCTTTATTGTAGCCAAAGGAAAAAGAGCCAATCCCTCCACGAGAAGCTGTGTCCAAACTGTGCCTATACTCTCCCCTGAATTACGACCCCCATAACCTTCCAGAAAACCGTTTCGATCCTACCAAATATTATTATGTGTATTATTCCTAAAGCATTGAAAATGTACTTGTTTTTTCTAATTCACGTTAGTTTGTAAGTGATTACTAGTTGATCCTTTCTATAACGTTTTTTATCTTTCCGTTGATCCCTACAATACCTACCGCACAAAGATCTCACAACATACTACAATGTCTGATCATTATTAACCCTCGGCGCGCATGCGCAGCGAGGGTTACGGTAGTTGGGTTTGTCTGTGTGTCTGTCTGTTACTCGTCATCTCACTTCTCGAGTGTTCGTTCGTCTCACAAAGGATACCACCTACTGAACGGGCAATGAAGGTCAGAAATGTCGGACGGTTTTCTCTTAAAATGCTCTGTTGCAAAGCTAGAGCGCGAAAAAGCTAATATGCAAATACACAACGTATAAACGGGCTTACCGCGGTCGGATCGGTCCGCGTGCTCTGCGTACTTCGAAGGCACCAAAAGATGCAACGCAGGGCGTGTATCGCCTCTCGCATGCTATCTAGTTTTGTAGTTAGCCCGCGTCAGCTCTGCGCGAGCTGGCAAGAGACCACGAGTAACAGCTAAAACTAAACAACCCAGCCATCAATAATTAGTGGTACGGCGCATGCGTTTACTTACGCGTGCGCGTCACAGTGCGCCGAGGGTTTGAACTTTCATTGTTACTGTGTTAGGGACTAAGTAAAGTCAGCAAATTCTGATAGCTCTGTCTTTGATGATGGTGGCACAGTAGAACTGCTGGGTGAGATGCTTGTTCTCTCTGAGACATCTGTGAGTGTGTTTCTGGAGACTGAGTCCAATTCACCGTCATCTTCAGCCATAGTCGCTGGCAGTTCATTGTCCTCGCTGGAAGACAGACTGTCTTGTGCGGTTTGCAGAGCTCGACTCTCTCTTGCAGTTTGCTGAGCTTTAGTCGGCTCAGGGGTGTGTGATTCCATGCCTTCACTTGCTCTGTTTGACTCCATAGTGTCATCGCTATAAGTGTCAGTTGTTTTAGAGGGAGTGTTAGGTGGTGAAGGCTGGGAGGGACGAGAACCTTCTTTATAGGTCGGTGGTGTTGACTCATATCCTTTCCCAGTTGAATTTCAGACACAGGTAGTTGGGAACTTTGAGTACTACCCACCACAGACTCATTAATTGTCGATGGGTCTGGATTGGCTTTTTGTTCATCATACTTCTGCTCTGGTTCTTTGTCTTCTTCTTTCATCTGTCTATCTTCTTTTTCTTCCCTTTCGTCGGTAGAGGCTAGGGTAGTGTGAGCTGGATTGCTGTCAACTACTAGTGATTCTGTCCCTGGTGTAGTTTGCTGATCAGTCAGTTTTCCATGCTCTGGTGCTGCAGCACTCTCTAATGGTTGCTCATCAGTCTGCGTTCCAAGGGCTGGTGTGTCAGCAGTTGTTTGGTCACCAGTCTCTGGTGTAGCTTGTTCGTCATTCTGTGTTCCACGTTCTGTTGCATCAGCAGTTGGTTGCTCTTCTACCTGTGCTCCGGTCTCTGGTGCCTTAGCATTTGTCTGTGTTCCGCACTCTGGTTCATTGGCAGGGACTTCATTGTTAGTCTGTGTTCCATGCTCACTGGTTGGAACTGGGCCAAGTTTGTAGACAATTCTCACGCCACCTCGTGTCACCAGCTCAGGTCTGGCTTCTGCAGTAGTAGCGTCTTGTCCACCATCCTGCTTTGCTGAATTCGTCTCTTCCGCATCGAGCACTGGATCTGTGCTAGTATCAACTCCATTGTTTAAACTTTCATCTACATCACCTCTTTGTGTTTCATTCAAGACAGCCGAGCGTTTGGATTCAGATAACAAATAGGGGCTGTCAACACTCTCCCTTCTTTCTCCACCCTCGCCGCCGCTATCTTGTGATGATTCAGAGCTAAAGCTGGAAGAGTAGCGGCTGAGAGACGGGGACCTAGAAATCACGCCTTCTCTCTCGTCTTCTTCACCACTTTGTGTCAGCAAGCTCTCTAGTTGTGTGGACTGCAGTGTAGCCGAAAGCTGTGGAGTAGACTGAGCTTCCTGTTTCGATTCTTGTGCTTTCTTCCTTGATTTTCGCTCTTCCTTTGCCTTCTGACACCTAAAGCATCCGTGTGAAATGTATTATGTATGCCCTATTGCTAGTATTTTTACTCACAAATGGCAGGGTGATCCTCCTTTGATTGATGAAACTTTGAAGTGGGCCGAGCGTCCACCAAGTCGTGTTCTTTGCGCGATGTCTGTATTCGCAGCATACGCTCACTCGACAGTCGATCATTCCGCCAGTATAGATGACTAGGGCAAACGGCATTCCAGGTTGGCGGATTGATTGGAACGAGAATGTCTCTACAAACAAGCATAAGAAAAGCGATATTGTAGTTTTGTAGGAAACGAGAAATGCCTCTACAAGAGAAGCATAAATTACTAAAAAGTGTTCTTTATACTTTGCATGCTTATGTACTACAAGTTGCATCCACATTGCAACATGAATTGGGAATGGCTAAAAAATCAGGGAAGTTCACACTGATGTGGATTGTAACTTACCACCAGGTCTAATAAGGTCCTTGAACACTCGTACAGGTGTGAAGCCTTGAGCCTGCTGCCACACCTCCACGTCAGTCAGTGGCTTCTTGCTTTTAAGGGCCTTTGTCGTGCCCAGATAGCCAAGGGTCATTGTAACACTATCTTTCTCTTGCACCTACATTCATAATGCCACACATATGTAACCTGAATATCTTTTTGTGTAGCTACCAATTTTTCGGTTGCCTTTCCTGCAGTCTTTGGCTGGGGAGGTTTTGTTGGTGCAGTCTGAATGGATAAAAAGGGAGTAACAAGTGTAATACCATAGAGAACTGGCTTACACTGGGTCTTCTACGTCCGGGCTCCTTCTTTGAAGCTGCTGAAGCTCTTGGTGTAGTGGTACTAAGTGGACAATACCCTGCTTTAGCCTGTACGATTGTTGGGCCAGCTACCCTTGGCCCTGCAATCGTCTTCACCAAGTGCTTCAGTTCTCCAAGCTCATCAGGGGTGAAGGACACTCTCTCCTTGTGCTTCTCAATGGCTCCAGACAGACATGTGTCTGATAGAGAATTCAGAGTGGGGACTGTCTTGTTGGAAAGTGTAGCTTTTCCCAAGCCAAGCAAACTCTGTTCAGAGCTCTTTCAGGATTGTAGGTTTGAATCCCTGGTGGGTGCAGCCTCTCCCTCTATAGTATAAATGTCACAAGTCATGCAATAATATGGCTAAGTTTTTATCTCTACCTTTATTCTTTGGACTGTTTCATATTTGGCAAGTGCCTCTAGTTTCTTCTTCAACTCGGCTTTTTGCTGCCTCTGTAAACATACAGCAGTATGGCAATATACCTTATTCAGTTTGCTTTTCACAGCAATAATATGGCAATGTGCTTTTCAGCTCTGTGTAAAAATCACCTGTTTTTCACTGAGTGCTACAGCTGTATTTGTAGCAACATCGTCTTTGTATCTCATACGGTACTCTCTCTGGGTTGCTCGTCTCTGAAACGTCCGTTCGTCAACCAGTCTTCCGCCCCTAGTTATCTGTGAGAAACAGGGACATTAGAATTCACACGTGAGGTCGGAGATAGCTGCTAACCAGGCCCATTCGACGGAGATGCCGCTTTCTCTGCGGGCTGGAGTAGTACTCGGCGAGGTGCTCGTCCAGCAGGCTGTTGTAGCTCAGAATTGACGGAGGACTGCGGCACAAAACAACAACGACACCAGTAGTTGAGTGCCACAAGACGGACTACTAGTAACTACTACCTGTTCTGCATGTTGGAGTGTCCCCGCTGTCTAATTTTTCAGCACTGTTGAAGACCCCGCCAGCCAAGCTCACAATTTGTTGACGTTTCTAAAAAGGCGTATCTAAGGAAGCACGTGATATTTTAACCCCACTTTCTCGGATTTTTACCCACGTGGTGTGTATCATGGCACGACAACCGCTGAAAACCTACCTCTGTCTTTTTGCACAGCAGCACCCTGAGTTCAGGCTTCCGGAGCTCCTGTCCCTCGCCTCCGTGACCAAGTCAGAGGTGAAATTTGACGAGTTGAGCTACTCTAAAACAGTAAGGAACACATACTAATACTTACTAAAAACTGATACTGATACTTGTGTGTCTTAGAATCCACTCCTTCTAGTGCACTTTCCTTCTGAAGAGAGTGCTTGCCGTATAGCAGCTAGATCCTTACTCATAAGGTATATTCACTGAGACCTTATACTTACTACACGCATTGTGGGTAAACATGTATATACTTTTCTGTAGGTCTCTATTTGAGTTGTGGGGATCAGGTAGAAACCACGATGAGCTAGAGGCATCTGTCAACAAACTTCCTTCAGAATTTACGGTGAATGAACTTGCAAAGGTTCTCTGAAATCGGACTAGTCTGTTTTCTAGGATAGGTATAGGCGTTCAGACTACACCTTCAAGGTCGTAGTGAGGGGCTTCTCAAGAAAATGCTCTGCAGAAAAACAGCTTCAACTCTACGAGGTGAGGGAAATCATGAAGTGTTACTAACCTACATTCCAATTTGAAGAGTGGTTAGTTAATATTTTCTTACGTACCTTCAGGTATTCATTAACTCTGGGCTACAAGTTTTAACAGGCTGTATAATTTATTAGACCTTATATAATTATATTATATATATCCCCCTTAAAATATCCTGTCTAACACACTTGTATGTTGTTCTCATCTGTAGAGGCTTTCCTATCTCCCACTGGCTGGTAAGGTCAACCTCTCGAATCCTGACTACGAGTTTCATCTTCTGGAAGATTATGGGGACAACCCCAATGAGGCTCCAATGGAGCCCCACCGAGTGTTTGTCGGTCGTCTCATCTCTCATGGACAGAGACACCTCATCCAGAAATATGCAGTCAAAAATAGACACTTCATTGGTAACACTTCCATGGACGCACAGCTGTCTCTTATCATGGCCAATATGGCACAGGTAGTGTAATGTACTGTATACTGTTATGTAACTGGTATGTGGCAATTTTTACTACTGACTTCAATTTTTCAGATTTTTTACTTTTCAGAGCCAGACATACGCATTAGTAAAAAAGCCAAATGCATACGCGTACACAGTTGTATTGATCTTATACTATTGGCAGGTGAAGGAAGGTAGTTTGGTGTTTGATCCATTTGTAGGCACGGGTAAGGTCTACATTCTAAACTATAAGTGTGTAGCTAGCTCACCATCTCCAGGCAGCCTGCTGGTGGCTGGAGCACACTTCGGTGGATTTGGGATGGGAGCTGACATTGACTATCCTCTGATACATGGCAGAGGTATATGTATTACAGTGCAATACATTTCTGCCCATTTCATGCGTATTAAGAATCATGTGCAACACCAGTTGATGGGTCGTGCGCGTAACAGATATAATATACATCTGGAAAAATCCCGCATTCAGATGACTAGGCAAGCTCGCCAATAATAAACTAAAGGACACTTATTGTGATCTGAAGACACATCTACGATTTGCATGGTCTCCTTATTTGGAGGTTCTACCATAACATTAATCTGCAATTTGGGGTCTATAGGAAGAGCATCTCGAGCTGGGGCAGAGAGCAAGTGGAGAGGTATACAATAGTGTGGCATCCTTCTTGCGTTGCAGTTGAGTCAAGTGTGTTGCGTGCAGGAAAAGATGAGAATGTATCGTCAAACCTGCGACAGTATGGACTTGCAGACCGCTATCTCGATGTGTTGGTTGCAGATGCTGCTAAAAATGTGTGGAGACAAGGAGAATTATTTGATGCCATCATCACAGACCGTAGGCAAAGTTTCTTTCCATCACTAACACTTGATTGTGTATTTACCTGTAGCTCCTTATGGGATCAGGGAAGGAAGGCGGAAAATATGGGTCAAGAAATACACCAAACCCAGTCCCACCTGAACTGTGAGCTGAATTGGTTACCCAGGAAAATCTCCAGGACAATCATTCTTTCACATTCGTTGCATTTGACAAACTCCACAGAGTGGAGAGTTACATACCGGCCGTGTGCAGCTATCACCTGTCGGACCTGCTGACAGACCTGCTGGATTTTGCCGCACGATTTCTCGTGCTTGGTGGCCGACTCGTCTACTGGCTTCCAGTCATCAGAGATGAGTAAGGGACAACTTAAGGAGCTTTTAAGCTATGTACTGTAACTCTCTGCTGTGGGTTTCAACGATCTTGCTCTTTGCATCGTGCATGTATCTCAGACAAGGGACAGAATGTTCAACCATATCCATGCCATGCACAAACATATAAACACCTGTTGTGATTGGTAAAGTAATGCAGGTCTGTAACTTTATTTGGCAATTCGAAAACTGCAGTAGTATTATAGTTGTTCCACCTTTGTAAGGCATTGTTCATGGCATGGATTATGTAATGGTACAGTACGACCGCACACCCACAGGTTTTCTGAGGCCCTAATTCCGAGACATCCATGCATGGAACTGGCGTGGTGTTGCGAGCAGCCGCTACAGAGACAGGTAGGAAGAAGGTTGGTCGTCATGGTGAAGAAACAGCGGTGGACGCAAGAGCTGCAAGGACAGGCCTGCAGCAGCAGGGAACACGACGACTTTAGGAAGAAGTACTTTACTCATTTCACAGAATCTCTCCCTCATACTGCGCCCCAGAGTTCCAGAGGGCTAAATTTCTAAATGCATGACTTTGTATGACCAGTGGCCAATGCTTGCAAGAGTCAGGAGTACGAACTGAAAATAGTAACAAAAAGAGTTTTAACATCAGTGCATGTATATACAATTATGGAAAAACATGAGCTGTATAAACCAATATACATCTAGAGTGGAGGGGTGGCTGTTTGCTAGGAGATGTCCTTAAAATCCTTTGTGTATGTGTGTGTATCTGCATGTGTGCACTTTTGTGCATGTAAACTGCTTTTCAGTGTCTGTCTCTTCCTCTACTATAGTTGTGTCTATCTTTCAGGCCATGCCTCTCTCTATCACGCTCACGCTCTCTCCAACTTGGAGAG
>CASHTH010002859.1:0-36992 GCA_030341885.1 Geodia barretti | reverse complement strand
TCTTTGGTGATCTAGTGCACCACGGACAACGGCTCGATGTGGCGAATCCGCGGCCGCGACGGGCAGGGAACGCGGCATTCGGCCCTCAGTTAATCGTTACCTCTGCTCGCCGAAGCTGGTGAAGTGCGATATCGTGCATCCTGCGGCTGAATCTGAGATCCTCGCCGACAGTCGGCCTCTCCGGCATGCCAAAACGCCGGGAAGTCCAGCCTCCTAACCCCATCACGCGCCCGTCCGAATATCGCCGACTACCCACCCCGTTCCCACACACCACTCTGGAACCGGTCCTCGTGATTGTTGGAACATGTATCGACCGCATTCGCGGCGGATCGACATTCCCGGGTTTATCGAGGGGGCGCGTTTCCGCAGGTAATCGGCCCTCGGACCACGAGTTCCTAAAAGCCTGCAACTCACACCGTGCTTCTGGTCCACATACGTCGACGGCAAAGCGAAGGCGATCCGGCGAACGAATACGTACCATCACCGAACAGTTGGACGCCTCGACCGCAGCTTGCGCGCACCCCACAGATCATCGTGGTCACAACCTCGACTGGAGGAAGTCGAACTGCTGCGGCGAGGAGATCGTGCAGTCGAGTGCACGCAAAGCCACAGTCGGCGAAGATGTCGCCGATCTACTTCATCTCACAGCGGCAACATTTCGCGCGCGGAATCGATGACCTGATTAGCCGCAGTATCCTACGACGTTGGGCGACATCCGCAACACTCGGAAAGAAAGAGCTACAACGCAGTCTCCTCTCTCTTCAGAGACAGTCATCGTGGACCGAGCCATCTAGACGGCGACAGATCCGTTGGAAAACACCAATCGACCAGTCCTCGACTCGCAGCGGCAACGCGAGGATGGTCGTTGGTGCACAGGGCGCCAACAAATTCCGAATCGTTCATGACCGTCGCCTGGGTGAGACTGCGCCCTCGGCTCAACCTCGACACTGGTACTCCGCTACGTTCAGTTCTACCCGACCACGTCGTCTCGAGCGCATGAGATGTCACCACGCCTTACGTCGCGCCGAGCGCAAAGAAGGTGACGTGATCTTGGTGTCGGCGAGTGGGCGTTCGCGTGGCATTGACGATAGCGTCATGTCCCGCGAAGGCGGGACCCGAGGGTAAAAGTAAAAAACAGCCGTTTGATTGTCATATTTGCGGCACATTCGACCCGGTTCACAACGGGCCCATCGCCATCTGCTCGATGCCTTGCGCACGAACTCAGCGACGCCCAAGTCCCTGATGGTTCCCGCTGGAAAGCCCTGGGTTAAGGGACCAAACCGCCGACATAGCAGCAGTCGACACCGACGCCTGCACGCATGGTCAACTGGATTCCAAAACGAAGAACAGTATCGAGGTGTCAGAAATGTCGACAAAACACCGCCCGGAGGAACGACCTATTGTTCGATCGACCACGATACCATCGACAAACCCATGGCGGCGACTTCGAGTTTCATCATCGCCATAGGATCCTACGCCGGCGGCGACGCTAATCTTGGTGGAACCGCTACGATGACTTGCTCAAGCTTTGTACCTTTGCTGTCGTCCGACGAACAGAAAGTAACTCGATCGGTGGGTGCCATGCCGCTGGGGTTACGATCGTTATTCCTGGTCCTGATGCTTCGACTTAGCGGCCTCGAAATTCGAGGATTTACGTTCTGGGTCGACAGCTGTCGTGTCGCAGCAGTAAACTCGTTCCAGAGCCGACACACAGATTATCATCGAGCGACAGACTATTACCAATGCGTCCGCGACGAAGCCATAGCCACGCCGAGAGGCTGCTGAGACGCTCTCTCATGTTAGACGCGCTGCTGCATACGGCGAATCACGTTGGCTGGGTGCCACTCTGAGTTGCTACTACTTCGACTGGCCTTTACTGACTATACGACGGCGAGAGCGTTGAGATCATCACGACCTCTCGTAGACATCTTGATGCGTCGCGACATCCATCGCTTGGTGGGCCGCTGTCGCGGCAGTGCCATCATCGGCGCCATGGCACTTCAGATTGCCAAAACAGATGACATCACAGGCTACTTCGTCCGCCCCGAGCAAAAACAACACGGGATGGTCAAACAGTTAGAAGGTCATATCTCACCAGGCGATCGTGTCGCAATTTGGGACGAACACAATCTCCACTGTGGATCGCTGCTCGACGCCGTCGATGCCGTGACGCCTTGCCAGCAAAACATCGAGATGGCATGCTGTCTTCATCGACAGTGTGCAGGGCGAAGCGACCACCTAAAAGAACGTTCCTCCGCTCTCAACATCTGGCCAGCAACCAGTTGGTCAGTGTATAGTTGACAAAGAATCGTTGCGACTGGTTTGAAATAGCCGGATCCTGAAGATCGGTCCAATCCTGAGCTTAATCAGGGCCGTCCAATCGAAGCTCACGCGGGCTTTTGCTCATCGTCTCAGCCACGCCGCGGTGCATTTGGACTCGCCTACAGGCAGATATCGACCAACCAACGTTCGAAGAAACGCTAGCCGCCATCGATCAGAACACCATCTGGTACAGCTGGCACGGCACAGCACGAGCATTCTTCGGCGCTTCGCTCATCATCGCGGCGGCATTTATCAAACCTGCCATGTTCCTCGCCCGCGGCTGGCAGTTACGACTATCTAGCATCGTTCTCAACTGGGTGGCATCGCGATGATCACGTCGGGTGTCATCGTGCTCTTCATCTCTACCGTCTACTGGACCGACGCTTACGACGTCGAATCCTTCGACCACTACCGCGAGATCGCCGGAAGTATCGGCAACACCTTATCGGCTTGGCCATCATCCTGCTGACCGTCGTGCAATGGCGACTGGGTGGGTTCATGAAGCCAGTGGCCTTGCTTGCTCCGTTTGTGGGCATTGGAATGATCCTCGTTTGGATAGATGCCGCAACAATCTTGCACCGAATCTCCGGGACTGGCTTCCTAATCTGGCTGCTTGCCACGGCGATCGTGCTGATGTCGGGTACATTCGCTTCGCCGCAAACAGAGCCGAACGTTGGCATCGACGACGGTACTCATAAACTACGGATTTAAGTTCGCGACAAATTGTCAACATCCTCGCGACTTCCACGCGAGAAACTGTCAAATAACGGTGGAATTTCCACACGCGACCACACAACCCCTACTACTGTCAAACGGCCCCTCGGGAACTCAACAACATCTTGACACCATGTCAACACTCTCACGAACCGACAAGGACGCCGATCCCCGTTCAGAGACCAACGTCCTCGAAAACTTCTTGACGATATCGACGTGCTTGTTGTGATTGTTATTCAAGCGGATATGTCTAATGAGAGTCTTGTACTGTAACCAAAGAATCAAAAATCTTGACATAGAACAAACGCGCGTATAACATCGCACACAATGAAGAACCCTGAATCTGGCCGAGGTGCTACAGTCTACACAAACGATGCGACTCTGGCACCAAATAAGGGATCTAGTCATCCCAATACGCGCTGAGCAGCCTTCACTCCTGTGACCTAATCATCATGACTGCCTTCCAGACATCGATTACGTTCGAAACAGAGTCAGTCGACAAGGCTCAACTTGTCCATGGCGATGCTTTCGAGTGGCTGGAAAATGCGGAGCCCAACTCGGTACATGCCGTCGTGACAGATCCTCCTTACGGCCTGCTCGAGTACACGCCTCATCAACTCGAAAAGATGCGAAACGGTCGTGGGGGCGTTTGGCGTCTTCCACCATCATTCGACAACGCGATCCGCAAACCCGTTCCCCGGTTCACTGTCCTGACCGACGGTGATAAGAAGCTCCTTGAGGGGTTCTTTAGTCGATTTGCGAACCTCATTATTAAAACGTTGGTACCTGGGGCACATGTGTTCATCGCGACCAACCCATTAATTTCACATCACGTCTACTTGCCCTTGATAGCGGCGGGATTCGAAAAACGGGGTGAGATTATCCGTGTGGTGCACACATTGCGGGGAGGTGACCGCCCCAAGAATGCCCACGAGGAGTTTCAATCAGTTACGGTGATGCCGCGGTCGTGTTGGGAACCTTGGGGGTTGTTCCGCAAACCGTTGGAAGGCCGGGTCCAAGACAATCTGCGAAAGTGGAAAACCGGCGGTCTGAAGAGATTATCTGACGATGCGCCTTTCAGAGATTTGATCGTCTGCCCGCCTGCCCGGGGACTCGAGGCGAGGATCGCACCCCATCCCTCGCTGAAGCCCCAAAAACTGATGCGACAAATGGTCCGCGCCTCTTTGCCATTGGGTCAAGGCACTATCTTGGACCCCTTTATGGGCAGTGGCGCAACGATCGCCGCGGCAACTGCTTGCGGGTTAGACAGCATCGGAATCGAGACCGATGCCGAATACTTCCATCTCGCGCAATCTGCCGTTCCGCTTCTCGCCGAATATGTCCCGAACGGCGATAACGATCATGGCTAGAGCGGAATGGTTCGACGCATCCGTGACTCTGCCGTCGGGTCTCACTCGCTCAGCCATCGGGCGCTCCGTCGAATACATCGAACGCGAGCTTTCAGGGCTGGTCGACATCTACTACGAGCAAATGAACGTTTTTAGTGCGCTTGTGAGTATATTTGGAGCGAAGGGGCTAGATTCGTTTAGTGACTATGAAAAGCACCGTCACAGCGACACTGCCCAGCAGCGATTTCCCGATCTGATCCGCCGAGGATCGGGTCCAGAACTCGCACCCGAAGATTCGCTCGAGAGCAAGGCCAGTAAGCGACCTTGGGCGCTTCAATCCCATTTCGATCATCCTGGGTGGTACGTAGTGTGGCGATATCTCGTCGATCCCACAGAGACGCTTCAACCGGGCGTCTCGGTCATTATCTGGCGGGTGGACGTGGCGTTCATTGAGAAATCGGATTGGAAATACCAAGGAAGCGGAGCAGGACCAAGCGGCGGCGGTAGAACGCACACATTTGGTTTGTATCGCCCAGCAACGAAATTAGCAGGTTCGGCCGCCTATCACCGAGGAGATGTGGTGTTAGCTCGCGGCAAACCTGTTCCCTTTAACGGCGATCAACACTGACCGGACGCTCGGTTAACCGCCAATACAACAACGAACGCCGATCCCCGTTCAGAGACCGGCGTCCTCAGTGGTCTTGACGATGTCGACGTGCTTGTTGTGATTGTTATCTAGACGTTCAGTTCAGAAGTACATCTGCTGTACAACTAAACATCCAAATTCCTAACTTCAAGCGCGTTCGCCCGGATGAAATCGCGCCGCGGACCTACCTCTTCACCCATCAGAGTTCGGAAGATATCGTCGGCGCTTATCGCGTCCTCCGCAGTTACCCGCAGCATCAGACGGTAATCCGGGTCCATCGTGGTGTCCCAGAGCTGATCTGGGTTCATCTCACCCAAACCTTTGTAGCGTTGGATGTTGATGCCGCTCGTGTCCGAGTTCTCTTCCAACGCTTCGGGAAGTTCGTCCCAGCTGAAGCCATCTCCGATGACCTTGCCCGTCTTCTTGAGGACGAAACGTTCAGCAGAGATGAAATCAGCAACACGCGGGTATATCCGCTTCGCGCGGCGGATCGCCGGGTTGTTGTAGACATCCTCCGTCAGTTCGTAGTCGTTGATATGGAACGTTACCGGCGTGTCGTCTTCCTCTTCGTCGTCCAACGGCTCTTCATTCACTTCTCTCGTGAACGACGCACCGGTCTCGTCGACACTGTCATTGAACAGATCGACTTGGAACGGTCCATCATCGCCGAAAAGATCGTCGTCATCGTCTAGGCCGGCAATGATCTCTGATGATCGATCCTTCGTGAACGACAGGTTCTGCCATTCAGCGTCTCGGATCAAGTCAAAAAAGACGTCATCAGGAATGCCGATTGCCCGGGCGATGTCGAATGCCTCTCGGAACTCTCGGAGGTGCGTAACAGTGCTACCAAGTTGCGTACCCTTCACTGCGATTTTGAAGTCGTCATCCTCTGCTTCGATAGCGAGACCGTTAAAGGCACGTTCCGCCATCCAGTTGTCAAGCTCACTTTCAGCATAGAGCCAGTTGCTACGTCGGCCCTTGGAAGCCTTGTAGAGCGGCGGTTGGGCGATGTAGAGGTATCCATCGTCGATCAACTCCCGCATGTGGCGGAAGAAGAACGTGAGGAGGAGCGTCCGAATGTGAGCCCCGTCGATATCCGCGTCGGTCATGATGATGATGCGGTGGTATCGGAGCTTCTCTGAGTCGAAATCCTCACCCATGCCTGCGCCAATCGCAGTTATGAGCGCCGAGATCTCTTCGTGAGCAAACATTCGCTCCGGTCTGGCCTTCTCGACGTTGAGAATTTTGCCCTTTAGCGGCAAGATCGCTTGGAACTGACGGTCCCGGCCCTGCTTGGCGGAACCACCGGCCGATTCACCCTCAACAATGTAGAGCTCCGATCGGGACGGGTCCTTCTCCGAACAGTCAGCAAGTTTACCCGGCAGCGAGCCGCCGTCCATCGCGTTCTTCCGGATGATGAGGTCGCGAGCCTTTTTCGCCGCCTCTCGCGCACGCGCCGCCGTCGACGCCTTGTCGATCATGATCCGCGCCTCGTTCGGGTTATCTTCGAGGAACTCAGTGAGGCGCCGGCCCACAAGTTGCTCGACAGCTCCCTTGACCTCAGGATTGCCCAAGCGACCCTAGTCTGGCCCTCGAACTGCGGGTCCTTGACCTTGACGCTGATCACCGACATCAAACCCTCGCGCACGTCCTCACCAGAGAGCGTGGCCACCCCGTCCTTGCCCGCGCTGAGCATGTTGTTCTTCTTCGCGTAGTCGTTGAGCACGCGGGTGAGAGCGGAACGGAAGCCGGTTACATGCGTGCCGCCGTCGCCAGTACGGATCACGTTGGCGAACGACAGGCAGTTTTCCACGAACGACTGGTTGTATGGAAAGCCACCTCCACCGCCACGTCGTCAGTCGTACCCGCCGCAAAGATGACGCTGTCGTGGATCCCGCCTCGCCGACGGTTGAAAGTCCGAACGAAGCTCCGAACTCCACCATCGAAACGGAACGTGATATCGTTGTGCGGCCAGTGCGTCTCCTCGTGCCAATCGCTGCGAAGACGGATCGTGAGGCCTTGGTTCAGATACGCCATCTCCCGCAACCTGGTAGTAACCCCGTCCCAGTCGTACGCAACCTCCGGGAACACATTGCTGTCCGGCAACCAAGTAACCTTGGTGCCGTTCCCTGGGAGGTCCGACGATGTCTGCCTTCGCTGCGACATGTCGTTAACCGTGATACCTCGTTCGAAGCGCTGCGAGATAGACGTATCCATCACGCCGCACTTCAACCACCGTCCACTCGGACAGCGCGTTCACTACCGAGGCGCCGACGCCATGCAGGCCGCCGGAAACCTGATAGCCCTTGCCACCGAATTTACCTCCGGCGTGAAGGGTAGTCATTACCGTTTCTAGCGCCGATTTGCCGGTCTTGTCGTGCATGTCGACCGGTATGCCACGGCCATCGTCAACAACCGTCACCGAGCCGTCAGCATGGATATGATGTCGACCGTGGTGGCGAACCCGCCATGGCCTCGTCAACGCTGTTGTCGACGATCTCGCGGACAAGGTGGAAGACGCCTTCGGGACCAGTGGTTCCGATGTACATTCCAGGACGCTTGCGGACGGCCTCCAGGCCCTCCATCACGGTGATGTCTTGAGCGTTGTATTCGGCGGAACCGGTGTGTCCGTTGCCGCTCGTTGCGATTGTGGTTTCGGTGGTCATAGGCCTCCAAGCAGGCAGTTCAGTCGTCTCGCTGGCCCTGTGGCCGCAGTAAGCCGCGCGGTTTCCGGTGAATGGTGAGGTTCTCTCGGACTGGAACCGGCGACGCTCGCAATCACACGCGCCCGCGCGTATACGCGCGCGCAAATTTAAGGTGGGAATCGTCGATATCCCAATGTTACCAGTTCGCATCGCCCGAGTAGCGGATTCCGATGCAATCAAACTGGATTCGAGCCCACTTTTTCCCAACTCACGGAGTTGAAGGCGGATCTGGCGTCACCGTTGCGTCGCCACCTTCGGACGCTCTGACGTTCGTCGTCCTCCGCGATCAACTCCCGCAGGATCGCGTCCCACGCCTCGGCCTGCTCGTATTCCGGCAAGTCACTCATCGCTTCCACTACTGCTTGCGCCGCCACCTGCACGGCCTCTTCTTCAGTTACACCCAAGTCCGGCGCCACAACCCGCGCTTGGCCAATCACGGTCTGCGGCAGATCGACATCCGTGTAACCAGCTTCGATCGTCCCGGCTACCGCGCCTCTCACCGCACCGGACAGCACATCCAGCGGATTGCCAGCTACCTCGCTCGTCGCCGTTATCGCCGTCCTAATCGCCGCTTGAACGTGCCTCGTCGTCCCAGTGCTTGCGCCTGCAATCGCCTTCACCGCCCCATGCGTTACGCCGAACGCGATCTGCGCTCCCTGCGTTCTCACATCCCTAGCGCCCCTCGACGCCGACCTCACGGACACCTTCACATGGCGTCGCACATTCCTCAGCCTCTCACCGCCGCTAATGGTCGCATCGATCAACGACTTCGTTGCCGCAGATATCTGATACGCCGTAACCCCGAACGCAACGTCTAATCCCGACACCCTCGGCACGTAACGCATGCCCGCGATAGGGAATTGAGCAACGTAGCTCATACCGCGGACCGAGTTCAACGCGCGTAGATTCTCCCGCGTCTGCGTCTGCAACTCGTCGAGAAGCGTCTCAGTGTCCGTCTCACCCTCTTCTCGAATCCGCGCCAACAGCGGAATCGTGATGAAACCAAGCAGGAACGCCACCGCGAACAAGAAATCGAAACCGGTCAATGAGAACGCCGGGATGTCAACAACCCGAGAAGGATCGATCCACTGCATGGCGATCCTGAAACTCCGTATCTCAAAGAAGTCCGCGAACGCCCCGCCAATCAGTGGCGCTATCCCAGCGCCAAGGTTCAACGCCAGCGAACCCGCGGCCATATACGACGTGATGTTCCACCGGCGACATCTTCAGCCGCAACGAAGTAACCGAGATATTGACCCCCGCAATCGCCACGCCCAACAGCAGGTGCAGGATCACCAGAATCGGTATCGTCCCCCCGTGTCGATCCGGCAACGTCGTGAACGTCCAAGCGATGATCACCAAAAAGTACAGCGACGACGAGATCGACAGTATCACCTTGCTCCCGAAACGATCCCCCATTCCCCCACACCTGGTAGAAGACGATGCTGCTTAACTGACTCAGCACTGCCAAACCAACGACCAGCGACAGCGGGAACTCCAACCGCTCCAGCATGTACACCGCGAAAAACGGCACCGCAAGGTGAATCACGAAGGACCACACGAACTGAGTAGACGATGAACTTCCTGAACTCCAAATCCATGATCGGACCCGCCAATGTCCTCAACATCCCACCGACCGAATTGGTACCCAGCGTCTTCATCCGAGGTTCGGGAATACAAGCCATGAATCCAACCGACCCGAGACCGAGTATCAACGCCCCGAAAACAAACGCTATCGAATACCCCAACGCCTCCTCGCCAGGAGCCGCGAAACCTTTCCACCAGTCCACGAATATCGCCGCGCCAAGCCCTGTGATAATGGCCGCAACCGTCGCGATCTTCAACCGCCGACCGAAAATCTCGCCCGCATGGTCTACCGGGATGATGTCACGTAGCCAGCCGTTCCAACCGGTAACCACGAACGCTGTCGCGACACCGCGAATCCCCACGAATACCAACAACAAAATAACCGCGCCCTGATGCGGAACGTCGATGAACAGCGGAATCAGCGCAACCGGGACCCAAGTCAAATAGGCGATCGCATACGTCACGATCACAATCGCCTTCCGCATCTGCACCCGCTCGATCACGACCACCGCGAGTATCTGCAAGGCTTGCGCAGCGAACGGAATAGCCGTCAAAATCCCGATGTGGAAATTCGACGCGCCCATCAAAAGCGCAAACGCGGAAATGAATCCGCCCGAAACAAAGCCTTCAGCGCCCGCAGCAGCGAACACCTGCTTGTTCATCGCCGAGTAGCCACGCTCTCGGTCAGCGTCCGTCAGACTGCTCTGCGGCTTAAGGAAATTCAGCAATACCTAAAACTCAACCCTAATGGGGCGAACATATGCATGAAAGAGATTCTAAAACTCCTGTGCAAAATTAACGTCATTTCCAACAACAAAAAATGACGTACGCTAACGGGATTCGCGCACAACCGACACCATCCCGGTGCCCAGTCCCCCCGCAATGTAGGGGCGGGTTTCAAACCCGCCCTGCCCACAGGGGGCTACCAACTACTCGAAAGCGGCCGGATCAACCACCGCGCCCTTACCGAGCGCAACGTTGATCAACTCCACAAGCCGCTGCGCCGACTCCGGCGTCAGCTCCACTGCGATCCTCGGACCCAGCTTCTGCGACGCGTCCACAAAATCGATGTTCAGCGCATGCTCCAGCGTCATCTCCGACGGATGGTCATACGACACCGTCACTTGATTGACCTGCATCCAACCGGGCGTGCCTTTACCGCACCCAGTAACCGCCGTCTTCTCTGCAATCATCGTGCACATGATGTGTTCTCCTTGGGAATGTCGGACCGAGCCTTATCCGAGATGTTTGGGCAGAAACGCGAAAATCTTCTGCCAACCGTCAACCGCCTGCTCCTGGCGATACGGCGACCGGTCGTAGTAGAAGAAACCGTGACCCGCGTTCGTCGTACGATGGAACTCATTACTCTTCCCGTGCTCTTGAGCGCTCCTGTGAATTGCGTACCTGCTCAGGCGACGGACTCTGGTTCGTCTTCCGAAAGGCCGAGGACCGGACACGAAAGATCAGCCGTGTAATCGATCGGCGCCACCGGGTTGTTTTCCGTCAACTCAGACTCGCCATCACGACTCGCCCACCCCAGCAATCAACCACCGCGTCAAAACCCGTCACCCTCGAAGCCGCCAACATGACATGCCGACCCCCGGAGCACGTCCCGAAAGCACCACTTGCCATTCGAATTCGGCAGCGACCTCAAATAGCGCATCGAAGCCGCAAGATCGCCGACCGCCTGATCGTCAGGAATACACCCTCCGAACGTGCATGCGCAGCAACATCCTCCGGCGATGCATGGCCGATCCGGTGATACAGATCCGGCGAAATCGTCGCATACCCATGATGCGCAAACTTCCGTGCACACTCCCGATACCACTCGTCCCAACCCGGCATATGGTGCGCCAGCACCATCCCCGGATGCGGACCGGGCCCCAACGGACGCGCAAAATACGCGTTAACAGCGGTCCCATCATCAGCCTGGACAGTGACCGTCTCCCGCGATCATGCCTTCATACATATCAGTCGTATACACAACGAACCTCCATTCATTCAACTCCAAAGCAACGCTATCGATATTACGCCACACGCCATCGTTTGCAGAATCCCCCTCCCCTCCGTGGGAGAGGGCTAGGGTGAGGGGGCACGGGATAAACGGGGATGCGGCAGGGCAGCGCCACACCAACCATCCACCACCTTCGGTGTTATATTCGCATCATCATGACTGAGAACGCATCGCATAACGGAGCCAACGAAAACGGCATGCGCCAAAAAGGTCCACTCGAAGGTATCAAAGTCATCGAATTCGGCAACTTCGTCGCCGGTCCCTTCGCCGGCCAGATCCTCGCCGATATGGGCGCCGAAGTCATCAAGGTCGAACCGCCAAACGGCGACCCTTGGCGAGCCACTCAGCCCTTCGCTCCCGGCGAAAGCCGCACCTTCCTCCCCCTAAACCGCGGCGTCAAAAGCGTCACCCTCAACCTCAAAGACGAAAACGGCCAAAATGCCCTCGCCAAGATCGTCAAAAATGTCCGACGGCGTCATCTCCAACAACCGGCCCGACACCGCCAAAGCCCTCGGCATCGACTACGATTCCCTCTCCGCCATCAACCCCGCAATCATCTACGTCGACATCACCGCGTACGGCATGAAGGGACCCCTCGGCGGCGCACCCGGCTTCGACCTCGTCATGCAAGGCTTCACCGGCGCCGTCACATCCGAAGGCAAGATAACCCCCGACGGACAGCCAGAAGTCGTCTGGTCGTCCTCATACATCGACCTCTCCTCGCCTACTGCGCCGCCGCCGGCATCCTCGCCGGAATCATCGGACGCGGCGACAGCGGAAAAGGGCAGAAGGTCGAGACCAGCCTCATGATGAACGCCCTCGCCATGCAGTGCATGAGGCTCATCCACATGCTCGACGCACCAACTCCGTCCATGACTTGGTATCAAGAGCGATACCCCCAACTCGTCGCCGAAGGCAAAAACTACCAAGAGCTCCAGCGAGACTACCAGAGCGTCGTCCGACCATCCATCTACCGCTGCTACTACCGCGCATACCGCACCAAAGACGGCGGACTCTGCCTCGGCACCCTCGACTGGGCCGCCCGTGCACGACTCCTCAACCACCTAAACCTCGAGACCCCACGCGTAACCGACCCCGACTACGACTACAACTCCCCCGAAGCCGATAAACTCGCCGTCGACATGGTCGAAACCTTCGAGCGAATCTTCGACTCCAAGACCACCGCCGAGTGGGTCGAAGAACTCAACGCCAAAGACATCCCCTGCGGCCCCCATCCGATTCAACGAAGACCTCGTCTGGGACGAACAAGCCGTCGCCAACAACTACATCATCGAACTCGAACACCACACCGGCCACCGCTACCGAACCTCCGGCCCCATCCTAAACTTCACCGCCGGCATGCCCGACCTAAAAGCCTCCCCAGCCCTAGGCGAACACAACCACGAAATCCTCAAAGAAGCCGGGATGACGGAGGATGAGATCGCGGCCATCGTCGGCTGATTCGCTAATGGTTGGAAACGTATGCTGAGCGACGAAGAGTTCGAAGTCAGCACTGCCCAATGACGTTTGATCCGGATCAGTTCGAGCGCGTGATTGCCTACTACCGCGATTGCGTTGTTCAAGATTCGGGCCGCTCGATCCGACTTCCACTGAGCGACCAAGGGCGGACGTTCATCCCGCTAAACTCGCGTCTGAATGGACATCGAGCGAAAAACGCGAATTGAAAGCGAAATTGATCGGTCAGAACGCCGCGTTTCGCATCCGAACTCCGCCAACGCCGCGCTCAGCAGAAATCATGTACGGCTATCCGATCTTGATAGACCGACATACGCGCAAATGTCGTACCTGGTTTTTGCAACCGGTCGAGCATGACCACTTGACGACGATGTGACGGTAGGTTGACTCCGACTGGCCAGAAGTCAACGACGATTTCGCACGGTCAATCGGTGACGGGCCTGAAGAGCGCAACCAATTGCTTGACGAACTGGGCATTGCCGAAGACGCTGAACTGCCGCCGGAAGGATTAACTCACTTCGCCCGCCGTTTGGCTGAGTTAGGACTTTCTACAGCAATCGAACCAATTGATCCGAAATGCATTCCTAGTGTCCCCACATTAAGGGACATTAAATCTTATGGGTTGGTCAATCGACACATTCTTGTGATCGCCGATCGCCCGCCGTTCACTCGTGGATTAGACATAGAGTGAGGCAGTGTCCAGAACCATTCAGCTGAGCGCGTGAGAGACACGCTCGTTGAGCTATTTCTTTGGTCTATCCGAAAACGCGATTCGAACGCGAACACAGCGATACCGCGAATCAAATCACTGAGGTGTTCCGCTGAAACGATGAGCAACGATCCGCGGTGAAATCTGCTTTTCGTGACGACCTCACGGTTGTAACCGGTCCGCCCGGCACGGGTAAATCTCAGATCGTGACGACCGTGATCGCCACTGCTTGGATGCGCCAGCAGAGCGTACTATTTGCGAGCCACAACCACAAGGCGGTCAACGTTGTTGAAGATCGCGTCAACGATTTGGCCAGCAAACCTCATGATACGAACCGGGTCGCCGAGCCGGAGACAGGGAACTCAGAAACGAGATTATCTCTTACTCTGGCTAACGTTCTGGCATCCGACGTGACCGACCAAGACCGGCAGGATCTGTCAGATACCCACGATGAGATCAAACAACTCGAAAATAAGCGAAAAGCGGTTTGGAGGCTCTGGAAGATGTACGGGTTCGTCGCAATCGTGTCTATCAACTCGATGAAGAGATTCCAAGGCTCAAATCTGAACGGGCGAATTTGGACAAACGGTTCGTCGCAGCACAACAGTTACGCGAACAAGCCGAAATCCGTCTAAACGACGAAGTCGGCGAGATCCAACGGAACATTGAGCAGCTGGAGACGTGAGCGCGATGACGCTCAAACTGCTCGAGACAGCGAAACAGCCGCGATCAATCTGGAAATCGAAGACCTCTGACTTCGGTAGAACTTCTGAACCGAAGGATTTCCTGAACGCCTTCCCTGACGAGATCTTCGATCAAGCTCGCCTCGATGCCGATTTCATTTCGGATATCACCCGCAAACACAACGAACTGGACTCGCTGAAACGGCGACGAGAGATGGAAACTCAGGACGCGCGATGTAAAAATCGATTCTTTGAAAAGGCGTCGGGATCGATTGACGAAATTTCGACCAGCGAAATGGACTCGTCAAAAAGACCAGAATTTCGCCGAACTTAGAAAACTGATACTGGACGCGCAATGCGCATTGACCGTCGAGACTGATGGCAACGGCTCAATTTGGTCGCGAATCTGGAAACGATGGGGGCAGACCGCGAGATTGCAACGCATCGCCGGATTGACCACCGCTTGGGACGACGAGTACGACATCCTCGGGGTACCACCGTCCGGTCCGATCGTCGTGACGATTAGAACATCTGGACGTCTATATCTCTCCGATGCGTTGACGAGTTTGTCCGAATGGGAGCGCGACGCAGAACGCAATTGTCAGTTGGTCGATGAGAATTGATGATCTCAAAAATGCAATTGCTGAAGCCGGAGCGGAATTCGACGAAAAGGAATTTGATCTGCGCGAGGCGGAACTACAAAACGACCTTTTCCAACGCGTACAAGCGCAAATCGAATCTTTGCATGAACGCATCGACAACCTCCGCGACGAGATTCAAAAGCTCAAAGATGAATTCGAACGCATCTGGAATTTGATAAACGTATCGCAGACCGGCACGGTGAGATTGAGCGCGAAGGACCGAGCACGAATCTGAGCATGGTGCAAAGTTACGCCAACTCGATGCGTCGCGAGCAGATATCCAACTGAACATCGCGAATCGTTCGCGCGAGTTCGACGAAGCCGCGGCGGCGTTGACGAAGTTGCCAATGGTTAACGACCTGGCGGTAGAACTAAAGCACGTCGAAAATCAGATTTGGGATGCCGGTGAACGTCTGATCAACGCATCAATGCGCGTGTTGCCGGATCATTTCGACATCGACACGAGGCGAGCAATCGATGGTTTTCGCGCTCTTTTCGAACGACTACAAAACGATCAACTAGGCGGACCCACGTACGGGAGGCTTATGCGCCAGATGGAGGCGTTGTTCCCGAAGGTAATGGATGCCTTGCCTGCGTGGTGCGTTACCAACCTATCCGCAAGAGGTAACATCCCCCTTCACGACGGATTATTCGACCTCGTCGTCATCGACGAAGCAAGTCAATGCGATATCCCATCCGCGCTTCCGTTGCTTTTCCGTGCTAAACGCGCTTTGATAATCGGCGATCCAAATCAGTTGAGACACATAACCTCGATAAATCAACGTCGAGATCAGAAATTCGGGCATAACTGGATTGACACGCGCGCAGACCAGACTTTCGCATTCAGCCAAAACTCGTTGTTCGATGCCGCGACCGGCAAAGTAGGACGATCATCGTTACATTCGCTGAGGGAACACTTCCGATCGCACGCCGACATCATCGGGTTCAGCAATCGCCACTGGTACGACAACAGACTGTTGCTGTGCACAAATTACGACGACCTTAAGGTGCCAGACGGAACTTCCCCCGGCATCCGTTGGACCGATACCAAGGCAGCGTAAAACGTGGCCCAGCATCGAGCGGAGCTGTCTGCATCGAAGAAGCAGACACCGTAGTTCAGGCGGTCGTTGATCTCGTCGAAGCGCGCGGTTTCCGCGAGTCTGTCGGCATCGTGACGCCCTTCCGCGCACAGGCAAACCTCATCCGGGGCAAGATCAACCAGCAATTGAGTCCGGCGTCCGTGCAACGATGCGAATTGATCACCGACACTTCGCACGGTTTCCAAGGCGATGAAAAGGATGTGATTTTCTTTTCACCATGTGTCGGCTACCAAATGCCCGAAGGTGCGGAGTGGTTTCTCAACGGAACCGCGAACCTTTTCAACGTCGCGATAACGCGGGCCCGCGCGTTGCTCCATGTGGTGGGCAACCTAGAATCCTGCTTGGTGTCAAGGCATCCCGCACGTTAAAGGATTCGCCGAGTATTACGAACAAACACAGCAAAATAGGAAGCAATCTGACACCCCTCCCGGCTTCGATGACGGACCAACCATCGGCCACTGGGAACGCCCCTTCTATGAGGCGCTGCAAGCCGCCGGATTGAAGCCGATGCACCAATACGCAGAGGGTCAATATCGCCTAGATTCGCATTTGTGACTGAGAACACGAAACTCAACGTCGAGGTTGACGGAGCGAATGTACCACCGCGAGTGGGATGGAAGTCGGAGTCGCAACGACCTCATGCGTGACCATCGCTTGATCGGCATGGGGTGGAAAGTGAAACGATTTTGGGTCTATCAATTGCGTGACAATATGGACCAATGTGTAGCCGAAGTCAAAGAACTTCTGCTCTAGGATTGTTCCACCACCCCACCCCATGCCCCACGTCTACCTAGCAACCCCCATCACCAGCGTCCCCGAAAACCAACGGCAAATCATCGTCCGCTGGTGCCAGTGGTACATCCAAAACACCTCCCAACAAAGAAGTCTTCTGCCCAGCCATCGAATACGACCGACGCTGGGCAAACGGCCCTCAAACCGAGGCCGACCTCCTCGCCATCAGAGACCGCAGCTGGCAAATGCTCGACAACTCCGACGAGCTCCACGTCCTCATCCTGACCTCTCAACCAACGCCGCCATCGAGTTCGGGTATGCCATGGGCCGAAACCTCGAGAAAGTCGTCGTCATCTCCATCGCCGAGTGGCGACGGAAAATCGCTCAAAGATTACACCCTCAGACTCCTCATGCACAAGCCGGACGTCCAATTCGTCTCGCACAGCTTGGTTGAGCTTGGATTGGGAACCGCGGACGTACCTAAATCTTCGTAAGGAATTCTTACGAAGATTTGGCCGCCGTCGTCTCGCCGTAACCGGGCCCACGACCACGTTCCCAAGCGTGTGCCCGCGCGACCTCCTCATCGAGTTCCACTCCCCAACCAGGCTTCGTCGGCACATCCAACAAACCACCATCGTGGAAGGTCAACGGCCCACCAGTCAGGTCGTCCTTCCACGGCACATCGTCAATGTCGATCTCGCAGATTCGGACGTTGGGCAGGGTAGCGCAGAGGTTGATCCCCTGCATCGTCGCTAAATGCGAGTAATAGTTGTGGGGTGCCACGTTGATCTCGTGCGACTCGGCTAGCATTGCGACGTCTCGCCCACGGGCAAAGCCCTGCCACGGAACGTCGATCATCGCGATATCCATCGCCCGCGCGGCAAAGTAAGGCCGGTAGTCGCGGATCGTGAAGAGATTCTCCCCCGAAGTGATCGGACAACTCGTGCTGTCCTTGACCTCTTTCAGACCGTCGACCTCATACATGTCGATCTCGACCCACATCATGTTGAACTGTTCGAGAACGGCACATATCTGCTTTGCGGCTTGCGGTTTGACGTTGAAGTTAAGGTCAAGCGCAATCTCCACATCCGGCCCGACGGCCTCCTTGAACGTGCCGATGTATTTCTCGACGTGCCGGAGCAACGCCGGCGTGATCGTCTGGTCCATCGCGCCGGTACCAAACCCGTAGCCGTAGACCAAGGTTGTCGTCGTCGAAAAAGATGATGTTCGTCTTGAGCGCCTTGAAGCCTCGCTCCCTAACCTCGTGACCCAAGTCGGTCACCGCTTGAAACGAGTCCATGGGCGGCGACCCGATGAGTTCATGGTTACGTGAGCGGGAGGAACCGCAATGCGACCAGTAGACTTGTTGGCGCTCCCGCGTCGGCCCGCCAAAAAGGCTGTGGACGGGCACGCCCATCGCCTTGCCCTTGATGTCCCACAACGCAAGCTCCACGCCAGCGATCGCCCTCGCCGCGATACCGCCGGGGGCCTGACGAGACATCCGATACATGTCCCAGTACCGTGCCTCAACCGCCAAGGGATCTTGACCCAGCAGAATCGGCTCGTAATCGGATACCGTGCCCACGACGCCGTAAGGGTTCCGCCCATCCGACATCTCCCCGTACCCCGTAATGCCCTCATCCGTTCGCACCGCGCAGAACTGCCAAGGCCGCCAACCAGCATCGACTACGAAGGTCTCAATATCGGTAATCTTCACGGTTCATCTCTCCAATTTTCGAACCTGTCCAGCCGCGGTAAATACGGCTAAGTCGTAGACTATCGCAGGCAACGGGCCATCGCAATCGAACCATCGGCGATAATGAAGCGTAAATGGGTTCGTGCCCTCTAACGCCCCTAAACGCAACGGACGAAAACTTCGAAATGGTCGCCGATCCTTCCACTTCTGACTACACCAATTTGGTTACATCGAACGGTTACGAACCTGCCATGTTCGATCCCGGGGTGACGCTCAACCGAGCCACCAAGGCTCGGATCGCCGACGGCATCAACGAGATTCTCAAGGCGATCGGCTCGGAAAACCTCGATCCGCAAGGCACCGAGCGCACGCCCTTGCGAGTCGCCGAGATGTTCGACGAGTTGCTCAGCGGCTATTCGATCGACCCGGAACAGCTTCTAAACGGAGCCCTCTTCGATGTCGAATACGACCAAATGGTCGTCGTCAAATCGATCGAGTACTACAGCCTCTGTGAGCATCACCTGCTACCGTTCTACGGCTACGCGCACGTCGGATATCTTCCCGACAAAAAGGTCGTCGGCCTCTCTAAGATCCCTCGCATCGTGGACATGTTCGCCCGTCGGTTGCAGGTGCAAGAGCGAATGACCCAGGAGATCGCGAGTTTCCTCAACACATTGATCGAACCGAGAGGCGTTGGCGTGGTGGTAGAAGGCACCCACATGTGCACCGTGATGCGCGGCGTTCGAAAACAGGATCCACGGATGATCACGAGCGCAATGATGGGATCTCTACTCGACAATCCCGCCACCCGCGACGAGTTCATGGAACACCTTCGCAACCCCACGCTCTAAACCCGCTTCAGTTCCCCCATGGGGCACTTGGCAAAACCGCCGTCATTCCGGCGAAAGCCGGAATCCAGAGGGGTGGAGGGTTCTGCGAAGGTCTCTACTGCAAAGGCGAGAAACTCATCGGCAACAACAGCTTGTTCGCCTGCGTCAATGGAGCGATACCGCCGGGAGGTGGCCAGACGCCTTTGGCGCGCGTTTCGGCGCGGATGGCGGCTCGCTGGTCATAGCTCTCGTACGCCCACATATGGATCCAGGTGTTGAGCGGGCCTAGTTCCGAATACCACGCGCCTACCAGCGGCGAGTACTTTTCTCGTTCCTCGAGGTGCTCGCCCCAGATTTCGATCACTCTCGGGATGTCCGGCGGCGCGTAGGTATAGATGCGCATTTCATAAACCGGACCCAGTTTGGCTTCGCCACGATTTTCCATGAACGGAGCCGGAAGAAATATCTCGGAGCGCATAGTGTTGATGAACTCGGCGTTATCGGGTGGCCACACTCCATCCTCAGCGACCTGTGCACGAATCTTCCTGCGCTGCTCGAGGTCATCATAGGGCCAGACATGGACTACCTCGTTTACCGGTCCAACTTCAGTCGTCCAGAAGCCGAAAAGCTGCGAGTAGTTCTGGCGTCCTTCTTTTATCTTTCGCCGCCGCCCGTGCCTCGAACAACGGCACCGTCCTCGGCTTTAAGTCATACGTCCTGAATTCGTAAATCATCCTAGGTTCCTTCATCGACTCAACTCTGATTGCCCGAAGGCTAACATGATAGCGAGTATGGCGAGTCTCCGGTTGTACCACCTACGTGGGTTCCGGTTTTCGCCGAAATGACGGTGTTGTGCAGATTTCTCTTACAAGGCAGAAATTGTGATGAAAATACAAGGATCGACTGCGCTGGTGACGGGCGCATCGAGGCGCATCGGACGAGCACTTGCTCTCGCGTTGGCGAGGAAGGGCTGCAACGTTGCGGTCCACTACAACACCAGCGTGGACGGAGCCTTCGAAACTCGCGACGTGGCACACGGATTCGACGTCAAGGGCGAAGCGATCCAAGCGGATCTTTCCGCCGCCGACCAATGTGCCCGGTTGTGGTCCGAAACCGTCGACAAACTGGGCGAAATCCCCAGCATTGTCATCAACAACGCATCAATTTTCAACCGCGTCGGTATCGACGACGTGACGCCAAACGATTTCGATCATGCGATGGCAGTCAATGTCCGCGCGCCTTTGCTGCTCTCCCAAGCCATGGCCCGTGATCTTCCGGACGACGCAATTGGCAAGATAGTTAACATCAACGACCGCCGCACGGTTTACCGTTCGCGAGTCGCCTACTCGATCACCAACTCGGCCCTAACCGGTCTTACCAAGACCCTAGCCCTGAGTCTCGCGCCGCGCATTCAAGTCAACGAGCTGCGGCTCGGCGCGATACTGCCGATGACCGATGACCAATCCGCCGGATCGAGATCGTACTCGAACAGCACGTTAGGGCCGGCCGGCCGGATGGGCACTGTCGAAGAGGTCTCCCAAGCCGTCATCAGCATCATCGGCAACGACTACATCAACGGCGCCTCGTTGAATATCGACGGCGGATTGAGCGCAATCGATGGATCGTAAATTCGCGTGATTCGCAATCGAAATTGCTAGAACGGCGGATTACATGTAGTATTGCGCTCGCGCGGACGTTTTTCTTAATCACGTCGTCCGCGGAGTACGTGTTGGGTCCCGATGCGTAAAACGTTGATCACCATAGACGGCCACATCGGCTCTGGAGCCTTTGACGTTGGCAGGAAGATCGCCCGGATGTTCGGGTGGAGGTACTTTGATCGCGTCCGATTGCGGTCGGTGGAAGGCAAAACCGATGCAGACGCGTTGAACGCGGTGGTGATGGCACCGAGCGCCGATTTCTCCGAGCGGTTGTGGACTTGGGTCGAACGGGCGGCATCCTACTTCGCAGTTGGCGCAGCAGGCGACGACCCGATGCTGCAAGGCGCGGCTGACCTCCACATACCGTTGACGTGGGACCGGAACGGTCCGTCAGCGCAAAGCTCGATCGACAACTCCTACGACCTCAGCCATTTGGCCAGAGGTGGAAACGCGGTAATCGTGCACCGCGCCGGTGCGGTTGAACTGGCAAATCAAGATGAAGTGGCGCGTGTGGGCATATTCGCCAACTGGGACGACCGCGTGACACGCGTGATGCGGCGGGAGGGATTGACCAACGTCGCGGAGGCTGAACGCATTATCTTGGAACGCGAAAATGCACAGCGGGAATACTTCCACAAATTGCACCACGCCGACCCTGAAGACCCGATGATCTACGACTTCGTCATCAACACGTCCGACAAAAACATCGATATCGTAACCATAGAACTCTCGCGCTATCTGAAGGCAGAACGCGAACGTGTAAAGGTCTGAGATACTCTGTATCTAATCGTCGGATTGGCCGCGTCAATTCATATGTGATAGGTTTCGAGCATGGGTCCTCGGAGTGAATGTGGATAGGTGGAAATGAGTCAAGTACCAGACAGCGATGTCCGAAGTTTGATGCATGCGCCGGTGATCACGGCGCACCGTAACGAAAAGGTTTCGGATGTTGCTAAGCTGATGATCGAACACAACATCGGTTCGGTGGTTGTGGTTGACGACGCTGGCGAAATCTGCGGTTTGGTGACCGAACAAATGTTCATGCCCACAGAAGTCTTGGTCCCCTTCATGCGTGGCACCACGACGCGCTTGATGGGTGCGTCTGTTGGAAGCGACCATTCGACCGGGTATTACGATGCCATCGAACAGGTGCGCTCGAAGCGAGTCGAAGAGGTCATGAAATCTGATCCTCAGTGCGTGCATCCCGACGCCACGATCGACACCGTGGTTGAGATCATTGCAGCTACCGGCGAGAACCACGTCCCAGTCGTGTCTGATGGCATCCCACAAGGCATGATCGCACGCCACGACCTATTGCGAATGTTCACCGCATAGGGGCGTTGTGCACAACCACCGTCTTTCCGGCGAAAGCCGGAATCCAGAGCGGCGGTGCAAGGGCGGTTCATGCCGAAGCTCACCACCGTGCTGTCGCTCCGAACAGTTATGCAAAGAACCCATTGGCGCGTTTACGGCCTTCTTAATCGTTCGATCGCGGCAACCGTCCTTGCGCCATCATCTCTTCCGCTTGGCTCAGGTCTTTGTGACTGTCCACCGATATCCAATTCGCGCTTGAACGTATCGCCCGCATCCGACCATCGTCGACGATCTGAGGAAAAGTCGTGTCTTCGTGGTCTCCAACGTCTGGAAACAATCCCTCGATGCCGCGTTCGAGAACGTAGATGCCGCCATTGATCCAAAACGGTAGCTCCGTCTTCTCCGCGAAGCTCGTTACAACGTCATCGTCGGAAACCAACACGACGCCGAACTGGCTGACATAAGGTATCAACGTGATCGCGGCCAGTGCTCGATTGACGCGCCTTATCTCAATAAGCGGCGCCAACGATTGATCCGTCAACACATCCCCGTTCACGACCACGACGTCCTCAACACCTTCCGGCACAACTCCCAAACCCTGCTTCACCGCGCCTCCTCGCCCGAGCGGCTGATCCTCAGGAGAGTAGTGCGCATTGAACCCGAAACGGGACCCATCTCGGAAATGTTCCTCGACCTGCTCCGCCCGGTACCCGGTAAGGAAAACGATGTCGGTAACACCGTTCGCGCATAGCCAACTCGCCTGATGCTGGAGCAACGGAGCACCGTTGACCGGCACCATCGGTTTGCAGATATCGTCCGTGAGCGGCTTCAACCGCTCGCCACGGCCACCGGCTATCGTCAATGCCCACATTTGACGTACTCCCGGGCATGTTCGGTCAATTCGAGTTCAGCCACTCCCAACAAGCATCGATCTCTGCTTCCGACATCGGTTCTTGCACTACGATCGAGGGCGATGCCGGTTTGTCGTTCGTGCCATCTCCCATCCACGGCGGCCACACGGCAATGCCAGCGCCTAACTCCTCACGGGTGATTTCGACATCGGAAGGACGCCACCGAACTTTGCATCTATCCAACCACCGGTCAAAGTTTCCGGGTTTTGTTGAGTGCGCCAAGCGATGATCACGGCGCCAAGTGCACACATCTCGCCGTGAATCCAGTACTTGTCGTTGGCAATCTCGACAACGAAACAGAACGCATGGTCCGCGCCCGGAGCTCGTTCGTCTTTCACCAAGGCATCGTCGCGTGCCTGCACCGCGGACATGATCACCTTTACCGATGTGGGCGTCAACTCACCACCTTCGTCGAGAGACGCTGGAAAATCGGTGACGATCTGGTCGTAAAGCGCTATCGATCTCGCCGTCTTGGAAGCATCGACCGGGTCGGTCTTGCCTAATTCGGCGTTGTGTCGCCACTCTGAAAGCCCCGCATAACCACACAGAACATCGCCCAATCCCGCCGTGTTCAATCGCTCTGGCGCCCGCAGCACGACATCGTAGTCGACCAAAACGTACTCGCAGTTCACCACCGCGAGCTGTCCGATGATCTGCCGACCGTCCCAGTCCGCGACGAAGCCATGAATGATGGCACCCGTGGAGACCACCGTCGGCACTTGGACCAGCGGCTTCCCTTTACGGTGCGCCACCAGCTTCGCGTGATCCAACGCTCGTCCAGCACCGAGACCCACGACTAAATCGATATCGTCCGGAAGCGAGTCAGAGACCTCGATCAAGTGCGTCCTGTCGAGCCACTCGTTGATTCCGATGCCTGCCGGCTCGTGGTCCAACTCGTCCTTGGTCGCTGCCCATGCAGAGGGCGTCGTGATCACCACGTATCGACCCCATTTCGCAGAGTCGGATTTGAGCAATCCGTGCCCAAATCGAATGTCATAATCTCGTGCAAGTTTAGCTTCAATCATCGCAATCTCTCACTGTCCAAATACGGTCGCGCGTGAATAAGGTTACTCTAATGTCGATAGAGTGATGCGAAGCAAATGAACGATCGAAAGCCAAGACATTGGACCAACTGCTGGATGGCAGGGATGCTCGGATATTTCCTCGTCTCCGGCCGACGCAGCAGAGCTGATTCCAGTCGCAAGGTGTCAAACGACTTGCGAGGTCTCGTCGGCCGCGTCTTGCGCCGCGATGCCGGTGGGTCAACCGAGGCCGAAACCGCGGGTCATGCATCCTCACCCGATTCTCAGAGCGTAAGAAACACAGCGACCGTTGAAACTAGTAATGAATCCTCGCAATCAGTGACCTCCGAACCCGACGACGACAATCCGCTGTCCGTGGCCAATCTGAAGCACCAGTTGCAGCAGATAACCCGCGGACAGTGGATCATCGCTGCCGCCGTCCTGATTGCCGTGCCGCTCGTCGCATATATCGGCACCTTCTTCATCTATCCATTTGTCGAAGACCTGATCGAAGGCGAATCACCCATCGCCGCCGTCCTCGCCGAATACGGAGTAGATGAAGGAGCGGAGACACAACTTCTGACCATCAGACGCGGCGATCTCGTCAACTCCGTATCCGTAAACGGAACCCTCGAATACGCCAATCGCGAACGTCTATCCTTCGGCACATCCGGAACCATCGACACCATCGATGTCGAAGTGGGCGACTTCGTCTCCGAGGGCGAAGTCCTAATGTCGCTCAACGATGAGGCCGCCGTTGCAGCTCAGCAACAGTTGCAGAACACCAGCGTCGCGCTGCAAGACGCTGAAGACGAGCTGCAGCAGCTAATCGATCCCGACGACAAAGCCGTCGGCGACGCGACGCTAAAAGTCGTAAAGGCGGGCGAAACCTTGGCCGATGCCGAGGATGCGCTTGCCGCCATCATTCAACCCGCAAAGTCTGACATCGCGAATGCCGAACTCGCGGTTGCCACAGCCGCCGCGGACCTCGAAACCGCTCAAGAAAAGCTCTCTGATCTCCTCTCACCGACCGACGTTGACCTAGGGAACGCGCAGCTCGCCGTCGCGGAGGCCGAAAAGACTTTGGCTGATCTGAAAGCCGAACTAACGGACCTGACCGCGGAACAAAGCGCCGCGATAAGCGCGGCAGAAATCGCCGTCGGAGAAGCCATCAAAGTCCGCGACGATGCTCGCGAAGCGTACGAGGACACACTGGACATCGACGAAGCCGCGGTCAACCAAGCGCAACTAGATCTCGAAGAGGCGAAGTTGGCGCTGATTGAAGCCAAAATTGCCGCTTCCGATGCCGAAAACTCCCTGCTAGTCGCCCAAGCCAACGTTGCGAACGACATCACCCGCAAGAAGCTGGAAATCTCGAAAGTCGAAGCCGAACTCGCCGCCGCAACGCTGGATCTTACCGACGCTCAAGACGCCCTCTCGGACGCCCAAAAGCCCTTTGATGAGGAAGTCGTTGCCGACCTCAACGCGCAGATCGCCGAAGCTCGAAACGACGTCATTGTCGCCGAAAATCAACTGGCCCGACTCGAAATAGAGATCGGCGCCGACGTACGGAAACTCGAATCCGAACTCTACGACGCCCGGAGCACGTATCAAAACGTCTTCTTCAAGTGGCTGGGTATGGACATCTCCAAGTACCAGTGGGAGTATTCCCCTGATCAGATCTTTGCCGATGTTGGCAAGACGCTATCCGAGATAATGGACCCTGCAACCGTCGCCGGCGGACTGGGGCAGCGAACGTCGGCCTCCTCAGGTTGGGTCAAAGACGATCCCGAAACCCCTTGGGATGAGACCGTGGTTGCAACCTGGACCGAATTCTTTTTGACTCAGCTTCAGTTCGACTGCACGGAATCTGGCACCGGCGTAAATTCTGAGTGCGTCAACCTCGAATTTGATGATGCATGGGACGACCTATTGCTGAAATCCGAAGCGTACCAGACCACCATGCTCGCAGATTCCCAACAGTTCGACAACGCTGAAGACGCCGTAGAGTCCGCCAAAAAGTCGCTAGAAGACCTCCAGGAACAGCTCGAGGACGCGTTAACCGGGACCGATGACGACACCATCAGCGATCTTTTTGCCAAGCAAGAGGTAGCCAACTACACGCAAGTCGACGCAAAAAACAGACTGGAACTGCTTTTCGAAGAGTTGGAACGCGTTGAACAGGAATCGGAGGCTCGCGTCGTCGAAGCGAGCCAATCGCTCGCGGTTGCAACGGAAGCTGCGAAGGTCGCACGCAACAACCTGACTGATGCCGAGGAAACGCTGGCCGAAGTCAAGACCGTGCCGGACGATGTAACGATCACGGTCGCCTACTTCCAAACAACCAAAGCCGAAGCCGACCTCGCCGAAGCAGTCCGAGCGTCAGACAATCTCCACAACCTAGAGTCGCCAGATAATGTCGTCATGCATCGGCGAATCTACGCCGCTGAAGCCGATCTCGACGACAAGACCCGCGTTCTGCAAACTTTGCTATCCGGAGACGACAACGAGATCGTCGTCGCCCGATCCGAAGTTGCCGCCGCTCAAGAAGATCTGAACGACAAGATTGTCGCGTTGCAAGACCTCATCTCACCCGACGAGGTCGACATTGAACTCGCACGCCAGGAACTCGCAGTTGCGAGAGCAGACCTCACCGTCGCCTCCCAAGAGCACGCAGACCTCGTCAACCCCGATCCCGCAACCGTCGCCCTCCGACGCGCCGAGGCCGCCACTGCACGCGAAGAACTCGCGACCGCCATCGCCGCAACAAAAGGAACCCAGATCATCGCCCCCTTCGACGGCGTCGTAGCCGAAATCCAGGTCGAAGAGGGCCAATCCGTCAACAAGGACGCCGCCGCCGTCGTCATCGCCGACCCCTCGATCGTCGAAATCTCCGGCACCGTCGACGAGGTCGATGTCCTTTTCCTACAGGTCGGCGACTCCGCCTCTATCGAACTCGAAGCCCTCGGCGACGAAGCCCTGATCGGAAACATCAGCGACATCGCAGCCTTCGGCGAATCCAACCAAGGCGTCGTCACCTACCCCGTAACCATCCAACCGAGCAACCGGCAGCGACCAGCTGCCCCGAAGGTCTCAGCGCCGTCGCCGAAGTCGTCATCCGCGAACAATCCAACCAGCTCCTTGTCCCCATACAAGCCCTCTTTGGCTCGGTCAATGACCCTATCCTCCTCATCCCCACATCCGACGGCACGCTAGTGCCCCGCAGCGTGATTCTCGGATATCCGACGACTTCTGGACGGTCGTCGAAGACGGCGTAGGCGAAGGCCAGACCATTCTGATGACGGTGGTTGGATCAGACACCAGCCAGTTCGGCGGTTTCCGAGCGGTCGCAGGTTTCGGCGGCGGCCCCAGACGGTAGTTCACTGCCAAAACAGAACCATCGTGAGCACTCAGACATACGCGTCGCAACCCGTCATCCGCATCCGCGACGTCACCAAGGTCTACGACATGGGCGCCGGAACCATCCAAGTCCGGGCCCTAGACGGTGTCTCAATTGATATCCACGACGGTGAATACGTCGCAATAATGGGTGCCTCAGGCTCCGGCAAATCCACCCTCATGAACATCATCGGATGCCTAGACATCCCCACAACCGGCACCTACCACATCGACGGTCAGGCAGTCGAATCGATGTCCAACGACCACCTAGCCGACATCCGCAGCCGAAAAGTCGGCTTCGTTTTCCAGACCCATAACCTGCTTCCACGCCTTACCGCACTGGCCAACGTCGAACTCCCAATGATGTACGGCCACTGGCCCAACCGACGGAAACGCGCCGAAAACGCCCTCACCCTTGTCGGACTTGCCGATCGCACACACCACAGACCAACCGAACTCTCCGGCGGTCAGCAACAAAGAGTCGGCATCGCCCGAGCCCTCGTCAAAGAGCCGTCAGTCCTCCTCGCCGATGAACCCACCGGAAACCTCGACACTTCAAATTCCGCCGAAATCCTGAACATCATTTCCGACCTGAACCACGAAAACGGCATCACCGTCATCGTAGTGACACACGAACCGGATGTGGCCGCCAGAGCCGACCGCGTAATCACCCTCAGCGACGGTCGCGTCATCAGCGACGAAACCTAGACCCTCCAGTTGTCTCCCCAAGACATATCCGAACCTCCGTCTACTCTCTGACGGCCAACCGCCTACGCGCCGCGCTAGCCCTCCTCGGCATCGTCCTCGGCGTCTGCTCCGTCATCACACTGATGTCCATCGGGCGCGGATCTCCCCGACCGAATCACCGAACTGATACAAGGTCTTGGAAGCAACCTATTGACCGTGATCCCAAGCGAAGAACCACTGACCCTCGCCGACGTCGACGCCCTCCGCGACCCGCTCTACACCCCCTCCATCAAAGCCGTCGCACCCCAAATCGGCACCTTCGGCACCATCCACATCAGTAACACCACCACCCAAGCACAAATAACCGGCGTTACGCCAGAGTTCTTGCGCGTGCGTAACTTGGAGATGGCCACCGGCACCTTCATCGGAGCACCGCACGTCGAATCACGCGCCGAAGTCGTCGTACTCGGCGCTCAAGTCTCCGAAGACCTCTTCGGAAACCAAGACCCCACGGGCGCTGAAGTCCGCATCAACGGCCGCCAATTCCGAATAGTCGGTGTCCTTGCATCCCAAAGCGGCTTCGGATCGCTCGACGACCAAGCCGTCATCCCGATTACCACTGCCTACTACCGCCTCTCCGGACAGCGAATCCCCGGCGGCAACATCAGCGTCGACCAGATCTCGATCCAAGTCCGTGACGTCGAACTCGTCGATCAAGCCATTGAAGAAATCGAGACCGTAATCCGCCTGAGCCATCGCATCACCGAGGCCGACGACTTCACCGTCTTCAACCAGCAGGAAATCCTCGACACCTTCGACGAAGCCAACCAAACCCTCGTCGTATTCCTCGGCACCGTGGCCGGAATCTCACTCCTCGTCGGCGGCATCGGCATCATGAACATCATGCTCGTCTCCGTCACCGAGCGAACCCGTGAAATCGGCATCCGACAAGCCATGGGGGCCAAGCGACGCGACATCGTCGCACAATTCGTCACCGAAGCCGTCTTCCTCACCTTCGGCGGCGGCATCATCGGCGTCATCGTCGGCGTCGCGCTCGCAACCGGCATCGACGGACGCTTTCTCATCGGCACGGAGTGGTCCACACGCGTCACCAGCGACATCCCCATCCTCGCCATGATCGTATCTGTCGGCGTCGGACTCTTCTTCGGCATCTACCCAGCCGTTCGCGCCGCACGCCTAAACCCCATCGAAGCCCTTCGATACGAATAATCAACATCCAATCCCCAATGGCGACTATGAAATGGTGACCACCACATGAAGAGCCCGTTCGCAATCCTTCTAGCCGTCGTCGTACTCGTCGGCATCATCATCGGCGTCGCCGCAATCTTCCTCTTGGGTCCGTCCGACCAAGACGATGAGGAGATTCCGGTTGCCCCCAGTAGCGAACTACCAACGCCAAGCACCCGCTCCGGGCCCGAACGACCAAGAGCCGAAAGCAACGAGCCAACCGCCGAAGCGCCCGAAATCCTAACCGACGAGTCTCCCGACCTCGACATTGAAGACGAGAGCGTAGAAACCGAAACCGACGAACCAGAAGATACTACCAACGAGGAACCCGCGCAAGGCGGGCGTGGACAATTCGGTGGTGGCGGGCGCCGGCGGACCTGGCGGCGGAAACTTCCAAGCAATCCAAGAGGCGATCGAGAGCAACCCCGAGATCGCCGCACTCATCCAGAAAGCCCAAACAGGCAACATCAGCCAAGCCGAACAAGCCCGACTTCGCGAGTTGATGGAAGAGGCACTCGCCGACGCCGGCATCGAGATCCCAGGCGGCGGACAGGGCGGAGGCTTCGGCACACCGCCAACCACCAAGGCACCATCACCTACATCTTCGGATCCACCATCACGTCCAAGATCTCGAAGACACTGAAAACACCACCGACGTAGAAATAAGCGAAGACACCAACATCACCATCATCAACAGCCTCGATGTCTCCGAACTCTCGATCGGCGCAAACGTAGTCGGCACGGTTAGACGCGGCGCAGGCGGCGCAATCTTCATCGTCAGTTTGAACCTTGTTCCGCAAAACCCGGGTGCTGGTGCAGGAGGTTTCGGCGCATTCGGTTTTGGCGTCGGCGGCGGAGACAACACCGTATCCGCAATCCAAGGCACCATCGCCGAAGTCAACGGCGACATGGTCCACGTCGAAACCACACAAGGCACCCTCCGCCTAACCGCCAACGACGAATCCGTAATCGTCTCAACAACCACCGGCACCCTAACCGACCTCACCGAAGGCATGGGCGTAGTAGCCATCGGCCCCCTCGAAGACGGCGCCATCCAAGCCCGCACCATCATCGCAGGTTCCCAAGAATTCATCACCCAACAAAACGGCGGCCTCCGCGGTGCAGGGCGGAGGGCGCAGGGGCAGTAGCGATCTGATTTCGCTAAGCGACAATCCAATCAGGCATTTGTCGCGCGAGTGATGGTGTAGCATTACAAGCAAAACTAATACGTCAGTATCATATTGACCATGACAATCGCAGAACACACACACGAAGACCTCGCAACCAAAGAAGATGTTGCGGACTACAAGGTGATCATCGCCGACGCGATCCTGTCGCTCACCAACAGCAACCTCGCGGCGAACGCACGTGTGGAAGGGTTGGTGACCGAGATGCATGAGATCCGATCAGACCTTCAAAAACTAACAGAATCCGTCAGCAACCTAATCGAGACAAACCGGCGCGCGATTGGGTTCACATCGTCCGACGATTGAACCGTCGCTGATCCGCCATAAAGTCCATTCTTCAAAAGGGCCGTCGCGAATTCACGTCGGACGTTCACTGAAAATCTCACGGGCGAGCGATCCCCATGCCCGAACTCCCGAAGTCGAATCCATCCGGCGCTACCTCGTCGCCTCCAACATCCAAGGCGCCACCATCCAACGCGTCGAAATCGGCTGGTCCGACAGCATCGCCGCACCCGCCGCCGACATCGAAACCTTCGCCAACAAAGTCTCCAACACCCAGATCGGCCCCCTAGACCGACGCGGCAAATACCTAGTATCACCGCTCATCGTCCGCGACGAAACCCAGTCTCACCTAGTCCTCCACATGGGAATGACCGGCTCCCTCCACATCCGCAACCCGAACGACGACCCCGTCCGATACCGCCGAGCCGCCTTCTACCTCAACGACGACCGACGCATCGAACTCAACGACTCCCGAAGATGGGCCCGACTTTGGGCCGTCGACGACCCCACAACCGCCTATCCCAAACTTGGCCCCGAGCCTTGGAATCTAACCCCCGACCAATTCGCCGACCACATCCGAAACAAACGCTCCCGCATCAAACCCACCCTCCTCGACCAGTCCCTCATCGCCGGCGTCGGCAACATCTACGCCGACGAAGCCCTCCTGCGCACCCGCATCTCACCCGTCCGACGCTGCAACCGCATCAGCCTAACCCGACTCCACCAACTCCACGCCAACATTCTCACCGTCCTCGATCACGCCCTAAACCACATCACAACCCACCCCAGCCCCGACGGCAGCCCTTACGTAGTAGACGCCCACGACGCCCGAATGCGCATCCCCCGAACCCCCAACTCCACCTGCCCAACCTGCCACCAACCCACCACCTCGCGCCGCATCTCCGGCAGAACCGCCTACTACTGCCAAAACTGCCAGCACTAGACGAAACCCTCGCCTCGCTAGGAACGAGGACTGGAGGTGGGTCCCCTCTCCCTTCCATGGGTGCTGTGCATAACCACCGTCATTCCGGCGAAAGCCGGAATCCAGAGGGGCGGTGCAACGGGGCGGCGCACATGATCTGACCGGGAATCCGTCGTCTGTAAGGTTGTGCAAAGAACCCTCCCATGGGAGAGGGTCAGGGTGAGGGTATCGGGGCGGTCATGGGGCGAAGGCTGGTGCAGAAATACCCTTCTCGCGCCACACATTCCACCGCACCCCCTGCCTCCGCCCGATCATCCTTTACCGATACACCATATCTAGCGTAAAATCCACACGTGCCGATTCACATAGGCTCCACCGCCGTCGCATCGGCAACCATCGCGAAACCCTATCCAAAGCCACCGACAAGTAAGGAAACGCCCGATTGCACATCCACGAGACTCTGTTCTCTATCGGCCTGCTGATCATCGGCGCCAAGCTCCTCGAAGGCATCTTCAAGCGCTTCGGACTCAACTCCATCATCGCCTACGCCGCCGCCGGCGTAATCCTGGGTCCGGTAACCGGACTCGTCAAAACTGGAGCTGAAACCGAAATCATCTATGGCGTCGGCATCTTCGTCTTCTTCTTCCTCATCGGCCTCGAAGAAATCGACATCAAAGGCTTCTTTTCCGCGATCCGAGGAAGGTTGTTCCTAGCCGCCACGCTCTCAATCGTCATCTCGATGCTAGTCTCCTTGGCCGTCACCACCGACTACTTCATCGACCTAAAACTCGGCCTCAACTTCACCCAAGCCTTGGGCGTCGCAAGCGTACTCTCACTCTCCAGTAGCGGACTAGTCGCCAAGGTCCTCATCGACGAGGGCAATCTCAAAGGACCCGTCGGCGTCCAGATCTTCACCGCCGTCATCATCGTCGAACTCATCGCCCTCTTCGTCTTCGGTTTCGCAATCAGCGAACACTTTTACGGCGATGGTCACGCACACGCCCCAAACCTCCTCGACGTCGCTACCCGCATCGGACAAATCGTAGGATTTGCCATCATCATCTGGATATTCTCAACCAGATTACTGCCCAAACTCATAATGCTCCTCCACCGTGTACTGCAGGTGCCACAACTCTCCTTCGGACTACTCCTCGGCGGACTCTTCCTTGTAGTATTCGGCGCCGAAAAGGTCGGACTTCACGGTTCGATCGGCGCGCTCCTCTCGGCGCAGCTCTATCGACACTCCCCTTCCAAGTCCGACACGACATCATGCCAGGCATGAAAGGAACCGCCGAAGGCTTCTTCGTGCCCCTCTTCTTCGCCTCTGCCGGACTTCACCTCAGCTTCGAATTCGTCGAACTCTCCATCCTCACCATCGTCGTCCTAACCTTCGTCCCGCTCATCGGCAAATTCGCCGCCTCCGTCATCAGCGCATACGTCACCCGACTCGACGCCCCCTTCGCCACCGCCTCAGGCCTCATGGCAAAAGGCGTCGCCGAGATCGCGCTACTACTCCTGCTCCTCCACACCGGCGCCATCGACAAATCCATCTTCTCCCTCCTCGTCCTCGTCATGTTCGCCTACATCCTCATCACGCCCTTAGGCATCGCCAACGCCATCAAGCGGATCAAACCCGCCAAAACCCCGACATCCCTCGATGAAATCCCGCCATCCCTATACCGATTCGCACTCGAAGGTATCAAAGTCAAAGACATCCTAGACCGCTCCCGCTCCTTCCCCGACCAATCCCTCACCGTCAAAAACTTCGCCGAGCACTGGCTCATACCAGAACAGCACGACTACGTCGTAGTCGACCAAGGCCAACTCGCCGGAATAGTCTCCCTAAGCATGCTCCGCTACCTACCCCGCACCGATGGGACACCACCACCCTCACCCAAACCCTCCGCCACAACACCCCCACCGCCACCACCGAAGACTACGTCGAAGACGCCCTCCAAACATGACCGAAAACTCCATCAACATCCTCCCAGTAACCGACCCCGAAACCAACCAATTCATCGGCTCCATAGCCTCCCACGAAGTCCTGGGATGGTGGTCGAAGACGCGCAGGGGCACTGAACATCAATACGGTCTCCCCGCAAGCCCCCTTCCATCCCTCGCGAGCCCCCGTCATTTTGTTTCCCGACAGAGGCCTCCGGTCATTCCCGCGACCCCCGTCATTTCCGCTAACCCCCGTCTTCTCCGCTGACGCTGGAATCCAGTAGAAAATCAAAGCACGACACAGCGCCACCAGTCATTCCATGCGAAGCAAAACCAGAGGGTGGTGGCAAGGGCGTTCATGCGGATCTCACTACTGTGCAAGTCGAGTCCGCATAGTTATGCACAGCACTCGTAGGGGCGGGTTTCAAAACGCCGCCCAGCCAAGCTCGGCGGAACTACCTATCTGAGCGGCGTAGTAAGGTACATTTTGCCAACCCGCTCGACTGGGGAGGAAATTGTCCGAAGTGACAAACCCTCCACACAAAACACCAAGACATACCCCAAACAGACACAGCACACATACCTCCTACCCCCAAAAGCACAGCCAATAAATCACGCCAAACACACCACATCACAATTCTCAAAATACACCCCTCACTATTCCAAAACCCACAACCCAAACTAGTACCACACACCACCCTCCTGGAAAACAACTTCCACAACTACCATAATCAACACTCGCCGATCACCTCTGCACTAACGACACCAACGATACAAGCGCTTAGTAAGTTCCATCGGCCCGCAGCCGTCGGGCGACGTTCAAAAAACCCGAAACACCACACAAAAAAAAAAATACCGACTTAATGTCCGAATCCAACTGTTGCCTACAGCCGCACAAAACAACGAAAGCACACACGTACATTCGAGCCTCCTTAAACGACACCATCCAATACAACAATCTTCGGTCGCATCAAAACACAATCGCTCTAGACTCGAGAAAAAGCAGATTGAAAACCATACTTCCGGGCATCGTTACGAACTAGACGAAGCCAGCCACACCCCCATATGACAAACTGAAAATCACAACCATACCACAAAAATAACGCGGACATCAAAAACAGTCCGCCAGAACGCACATGCATCGAAGTAAACTCACAAGATCTTCGAAAGCAATTCGAGGGGCGAACTGGTTGACTTTAGACCAGCAGTCGAACGGTCAATATCTGAATCCATAAACGAGCGACAGTCAAACCCAACGCATCGCCCAACCCAAAAGACTAAGCCATCGCCAGCACATAATTGGGCGATTACCTTACCCCAACCCCCCAAAATCGTTCCTGATTTCACAAACATTCTCGCCAGCAATCAACCTGATACCGAGACTTTCATCCTGGACGCGCAGGATACCTAAGAGCGCACCCACAGAAACATCACCCTCCCAGATCCTGCATCCTACAAAGTCACACACAGCTGAGCCGACCATACGTGAACCGCATCAGCCGTCGCCTTGCAGCATAGTGAGTCAATATCTCCCAATTCTCCCTTACACTCCTCTCTGAGGGTGGTAATACTAACGGAGTACGCAAGCCCACACGACGATAGGCACACACCCTAACCATCACCACCACCACCACAACACGCGGACGAACCACTCACCTTAAGTGGCTACTACAAATCTTGTGGTCTCTCACCCCACCCGCCTTCACAATTCAACTATAGTAAGTGGAGAGTTCCAGCCGACGGCAAGCCACTTCGTCAACAGTGGATTTCGGCATGACGAAGCGAGATTTTACGGGGCGACGTCGAAAGGTCTCGTCAATCACTCGTTGGACACATCCCTACGTTCCCAGCGAGGTCTGTATCTACAACCAACCAATCTCAGTAAACTTTATTTTTATCCTCTAAAAAACCACAAAACAATACGCAAACATCAAATCACAAACCTCAAAAACACACTTCCCCTAAATTCCATACAAACTACAACCAACAACCAACCAAAAATCAAAACATGCCCTAGTAAGCGCAAGCAGTGAACACAACATTCAACGAAATTATACCCGTCTTCAAGCGAGACTGTTTCTGCATAATAAATTGAATGCTGAAACCAACGTATTAATACATTGGCAATTCAGATAATGTCTCACTAGGCAAAGGCTGAATCTTAATAAAGACAAAACAGTACACAGCAAACAGGTTCAGGCACTAAAATCAAAAGACGGTGTGGGAAGCGGCATCAAAAAACAAAAACAAATTACGATGCGCTCCAGCACATTTAAGCGCGACACCTTGACCCACGCCAAGGAAGGTCGCACCTCGTGACATAACCGAAAGCGCACACCTGTGGGCGCAAGATCGCGGGCTCAAGTTGATCTGCCCGTTACAGGTTATTCAAGTCTCATCCAGGTAGAAACAACACATCCCCAAATAAAACCAGATACGCAAGGTACAAGACGGTGCCTCGCAAAGACAAATCACAGCACAACGGGGACGTCCCATCAACATTGTTCAACACAAAAAGCACAAACCCGGCATCGAAGAAGGATGCATTCGCGACCAAATGGGACAACACTAACCACACAGACTCGCATCCACTTGGGACAAAAACACCGCTGAAACGAATTGCCACCAATTCGATCATCGATGGTTATTCGAGGTCAGTATTCCAACTACTCACTCCATCGACGAAACACCATCTACGATGAATGCGAACAATCGCGTATCGCATCAATTGTCCGACACGAAGGGTGAGCATATCCACAAAGTAATCACCACACTCACACAAACTGTCACAGAACTAAGCGTTGGAAAACAGCCCACAATCCGGCACGTGGCTTACCGCGACCTACGCAGGTCAACAAAGGACGCGCGGCATTACTAATACACCCGTCCTTTTACCCCTCCCACCAGCGCCGAGATCGTCGAATATTGAGTTTTTTCCGAAAGGATGTTTCCGACATCTGGAAAACGTCAACGGAGAACCACCAGAGTCAAATAAGGTCCTTTTTGTTGAGAAACTGCGGTTCGAATTGCTCGACTTTCAGACCGGTCGGAGGAAACCTGTTCATCTCAAGCGCTTTTCGACTCAGTTAATGTGACCTTTCCTTTCCCGCACATCCGAACAGGCGCTTTAAAACGTTGAGTGTCCAAGACCTCGAGATGACACCTAACAAATACAAAACACTCCGCGAATAATAATGTGCGTCTCCCGCGGCGTGAC
>CASHTH010002858.1:0-13537 GCA_030341885.1 Geodia barretti | reverse complement strand
TTTGACCCCTGGGTATGTACTTTGGTGCGTGTGTTTCAGGTAAGTATAAGTTTTCAGGAGCAATAGGTTGCTGGAGTGCTTTACTCAAGTATACTAAATGTCGCAGAGTAGCAGGACTGCTTGCGCCGCAGCGACTTCGCTAGTTGAGATCCGTAGTTGAATATGATAGTTAGTACAGGTGACTGACACTGACAAAGTGGTGAAATGGTGCGGCTCTTATATACTGTAACAGAATGTTCTAGAATGATGTGCACATGTTAGCAAGGGCACATGGTAGCATGTGGACAGTTAGACTGTTCTAGAACTCCCTAGTAAGGTGTGATGCAAGTGATATCATGTTAACACTATTAGTCCAGGAAGCTACTTGTAGTTGTAAGAAAGTTCTAGAAGCTTCCAGTTATATTATAGTCTGACAAGTGTCATTCTCCAACACTACTTGTCACAATGTATTTTATCTTGTGTGTTCCCTGCCTTGAACCACTTCCATAATGTAGCTCAAGCATGTCTAGTCCATTCACATTCACCTTAGCCCCAGAAGTGGTTGTGTAAACTGTTTTTACAGGCACCACATACTTACTTAAGGCATACTTTTCTTATGAGACATACAGCAAACGTTTGACTTATAAGGTTTCGTGGTTAGTGAAGGGTGCCATCAGAAAGTAAAAGTTGCGAGGATTCCAATGGTGTTGGCAATACAATTGGTCATGACAATTTTTTGCTGGCTCAGGTGAAGTCAATAGACTTTAGGACTGTAGCTGTCATCTGTACGTAGCTCCACTCCAGTGTAGGGGACTGTAATCTTCATCTGTAGTGTCCAGTAGAAGTCTGTAGACACTGGACTGGAATGGACTAATGTTCTAATCACATAGAAAGGCAGTCGTAGGCTTGGAGGAAGCTGGGGTTAGTTGCTGCAGTCTTGTGCTTTAGCCAATGTAACAGGTTAGGGAGGAGAAACAATCACTGCATTTCGATAATACAGACAATGGTGAGGATATAACCTAGTATCCCACTTTCCCAGGCATATTGTATACCCTACAGTGTCTGGAGACCAGTCACACTGTATTGCCTGGGTGGTCTGGCAGGAACTAGACATGTGATGCTAAACATAGTGTCTCCATCAGGCCTCCAGTTGTGTCTCAGCTCCAGAAACAGACATGCAGGGTATACTGTGGCTTCTCGCAACTCTCCTGAGCATACAATATCTAAAGCCCTGGCCCAAGCCTGTCGCTCAGCCCTGGCTTCTGCCTACGCAGCATTTCCATGTCCATAGGATGAGCAGAAGCACACTGCACCCGTTCTCTAACACATGATCCCTCATAGTTGGTTGATTAGAGTCCAGTGTTTTACAGACTCCCTAATACACCAATGGGAACCACACCAGTTGGTACATAGTCTTGGCAATGATGCCAGTGTGACATGGTGTATTGGCAGCCTTTTAGCATGGGTTAAAATATCTATTATGTTGTTTATACTGGTCACGTCAACCCTATAGCACCATTAGCACAATGGAATACAGACCTAAAGTAAGTGAAAGCTGCTGCCCTATTCTTTGTATTGAGCACATAACATATGGACACATGTCGTTGTGAAACTATTTCGAAGGGGTGGGGACTTGGGAATAGGAATTCTAAATATTCGCAGGTTGTTGTAAAATAAGCCCCGCATTTGAGAACAAATTTTTTTAAAACCTCAAATTAATGTGTGCTCGTGTTGCAAGCTCCCATTAGCACAGTAATGATAGTGATGTTGAAACTCTGTGTTCTTCAGCATTCTCTTTTCTCTGTCATGACATGTAGGAGAGGAAGGAGAGGTTGCAGTCAGAGTTGAGTGAGTGTAAAGATGAGGAGAAGAGGAGAGAACTGCAGGAGAGGTTAAAAGAGTATGATGAGGTAAGTATCAATGTTATTATGTACAGACCTGTTGATAACTACATTTGCAGTTATACAATGATTTGGCCCATAAACGAGGTTTCTGATTTACCGTATACGCCTCAAATTTTACAGAATTAACACGAAAACTCAAACACATGAAAACAGGTCATTTTACAAGAAAAACAAGCTAATATCATGGTATAAATAGTTGTTTTTTATACCTCGTTTCTGCTCTCAGTTCTAACAGTTCTCGTATAACGAAATAGAGCCCAACCATGTACACAAACAGTATTTAGTAGTGTTTGAGGAATGTGGTCTTCCATTCCCCCTTCTCACCAAAGTTGGTCTTCCTCGACTCGGTGATTGGCTCGGCCTGCCTTTTTTTTGGAACCAACTCCTTTTTTCTGTATTCTTCATATTCTGCGTCGACCTGCACTCACAGCTCTGCAAACTGAGCCATCTTTGAAATCAATTGATAGGATGCCCAGTTGTGCGAAAGTGACGAACAGACCAAAGAGGATGTTTGCAAGTAGGGTGTGTTCGGTGGATATTCTTCGCTATTTCGCTTGCGCAGCCTCTCGGGTTTATGATCTAGTATTCATAGTCTAACATATTTGTACCAATTTCCTTGTACTGAAGTTGACACCAATGAGGCTAAACACATGAGGTTACCATTATTATGTTTCCACATGCACCAAAGCATGACTCACATACATCCCATCATATTATGTGTGCAGACATGAATCATTCATTGAGGTATGAAAGCAAGGCATGTGTGCAGCAATGACCCAATCAAAGAAAAAGAGCTGCCCTGGGTGGGACCTGAACACATGACACTCTACAGCCTATGCAGAGTGCTCTACACTACATGATAATTTGCTACACAAAGCATGCTAACAGATAAGCCTTATGTTGGAGCCCAAATCCCATGATTCCCCCAACTGCTATATACACTGCCATTTCCCCCACATTTAGACTAGGTAGGCTTGCTTTGTTCACCAATTAGATTTGAAGTGGACCACAGGAGAAGTTCCCAACCAAATGTTACTAATGTCCTTTCTTCTCTTGCACCTCTAGGAGTCAGAGACACTGGAAAGATTGCAGGAAATAATGGTATGTATAATAATTATACAGCTTTGTGAAGACCATGTCCGTACTGGTTTGGAAAGTTTGGGTGGCAAAGTCAGTACATTATTGTCAAACTCCATAACCAAAACTGCTGCCTGTTCTTGTATTGAGCACATCAGACATGAAACTGTTTTGAAGGGGAGGAAAATAGGAATTTTAAGTTTTCGCAGGTTGTTTGTACCACATGTGAAAACCTAAACCTCTCGAACTATAATGTTTGCTCTGTTGCAAGTTCCCATTTATGCACTCAGTAATGATAGTGATGTTTGAAACTCTGTGTTCTTCAGCATTCTCTTTTCTCTGTCATGACATGTAGAGGAGGAAGGAGGGGTTGCAGTCAGAGTTGAGGCAGTGTAAAGATGAGGAGAAGAGGAGAGAACTGCAGGAGAGGTTAAAAGAGTACAATGAGGTAAGTATCAATGGTTTTTGGACATTGATACTATTTGCCATTCTACATACGAATTTCAAAATTTCTTTTTGACACCAATGAGGCTAAATAAAGAAGTTTTCATTACGTTTCCACATGCACCAAAGCCATGACTCACATACACACCATCATATTTATGTGTGCAGACATGAATCATTCATTGAGGTATGAAAGTGAGGCATTGTGGGAAGCTCAAAAGAAAAAGAGCTGCCCTGGGTGGGACCTGAACCCATATCAGCTATGCAGAGTGCTCTACACTACATGATATTAATTGCTACACAAAGCATGCTAACAGATAAGACTTATGTTGGAGCCCAAAACATGATTTCCCCACTGCTACACTGCATTTGTTTCCCCCCGCATTCAGATGACTAGGCAGGCTTGCTTCACTCGCCAATTAAGAGTTAGGGTAAATTGAAGTGAACCACATAATGTACTTTCTTCTCTTGCACCTCTAGGAGTCAGAGTCACTGGAAAGACTGCTGGAAATAATGGTATGTACTTTGTGAAGTGTGTGTAACCATGTCCATACTTGGTTTGGAAAGTGTGGGTGGCAAAAGTCACTATGTTAGTGTCAAACTCCATAACCAAAGCTGGTCTTCCCCATTCCCTCCGAGTACTATTGCCAGTGGTCATCCTCACACTCCAGTCATGTGGCTGCCAGTGTTAGGTTTGCTGTAATGTCTTCTGTGCTTCTCCTACATGTATACAACTTCTTTGTGTTGAGGGAAGGCCCCAATTTCTTGTTCATAGCCCAATGCTCTTTTTGGTATGCACTGTATTGCATGCCTCTTGTCACCGAGGAATTCCAGGACCTCAGACACCAGCACACCAGTATCCCGATAAGACATTCGTTTGTGTAGTACCTCTATCAGGCCATGCTATAGTAGACCACAACTAGCTACGATTTTAGTGTGAGCATCTCGTCCTTTGACCTCCTGTCCCTCTGCTATGGGTGAGTGAAGTCGACAGTTTAGCTACTACGTACATGTTTTTCATTGATGTCCTGCTCCTGGATCTATGGCTGTTCTCACAATTGCTGCACGCTACCATGGCTGTAGTGTTATACACACTTGAAGTGTCAATGCATAATGCACTGTTGTGGTTTGTCTGTAGGTAGTTTGATTAAAATATGTAGGAGTTAACCTGCTATCTGAACTTTTGTGAATGAAAATACGCAACACTCAATATTCCGCTAGCATTGGTAATAGGAGGAGTTTTTATTCCTGTCTGTCGGTAGCATTAAAACCTTAAATTTTTATCTTCTCACAGTCAGAGTTGGAGAAGTGTAAAGATGAGGAGAAGAGGAGAGAACTGGAGAAGAAGAAGAGAGAGTGTGATGAGGTGAATAGTGTTGATACTAAACCGTTGTAGGAACTGGCATGTTCATTATTGACCCTATATGGCATGCCGTATGCCTGTCACTAAACTAGGCCTACATCAAACACCCAGTTTTGTGTTCTAACGTCTGATGGACAGTGTGTAATGGGTCTATAATGTAGTTTTAATACGTCTGTTTTGTACCACAGGTTTCAAAGAAACAAGAGACAGAACAGAGTTAAGGTATGCCACAAGCAGGATAAGAATTATAGAACTATGGGAATTCTGGTCAAGAGATGTATTATTCAGTATGCACAGTACTTGTTGTGTTTGTGTTGTCTGTCTGTGTGTCTTCCTACACTTATTCCGGCACTACAGGCTACGAGGTGCATATGAGTGGTACTAGCAGCTTTAGAGCTACAATGAGGCATGAAGTTATTCCGAATGACAAGTGAAAGCGTTGCTATCCGCACTGGCTTACCTTTACCATGATTTGTAAGGATGGTGTTACTCAGGGATGTGTATCCATTACTCTAAAGTCTACCAACTGATTCAGCAGTGCTCGTTTTTGAGCAAGAAACTGTTGAAGGTTAGACCATGTGCCATGGCCTCCAGAGACACATCAGTTAGTCGTGGTGCTTAATTAATGTGCATGGTAGTATGTTCACATCCAACATGTGAGCTGGCACTGAGGGTTTGCACTTCAGTGCTTTGAATTCTTCCTACTCGTGCACAGTAATAGCATTCACAACCACACCTACAAGCATGCATGTACTTACATGTGCAGAAATTAAGTGAGGTATGCATTTGAGAGCTATAAAATACCCAAAGTACACGTCTACAGTGTGACTTTGGACCAAAGAACTACTACATAGTTCTCCTTGTTGCTAGGACTACGTGTACCTCACTCTATGACTCTCTCTCGCCATAATGCTTAGTGCTATTATATGTTTAACTTAAACTTTCTGACCTGTGTTATATTCCTCCCCTATCATTGTAGGAGATCCCTGATGATATTTCCAGAGAGAGGTATGTAGTTTTGTGCTTAGGTTTTCCCTCCTTCCTATACACAATCATTTTGACACTGATGCACACATCTGATTCTGATGTTGGGACAAAGTTGTTCATTCAAGATTAAGAGTGATAATTCCTGCATGCACATGCAGCAAGAATTCTGAACATGCACTAGTCTCGTACCCAGACCCCCGCCCTCAGGAGAGGAAAAGGGTCTGGTCACTATTGAGCCATTTCTTGGTTGTGCTGACTCATCATTGTCGAGTGCGTGCGCAGAAAAGCCTGTTTTCATTTGTGGACACACAGAGTTCACGGAACTGCTTTACGAACTATTGCATAACATCATGATGTGATATTTCGCTGCGTGGTGTATACTGCAATGAATACTGCTCTATGCAGGAGTGGTGTAAAATGTTGACTAAACCATTCAACCTGCTCTATAGTACTCCTTATCCTTTTTTCACGTGGATAATCTCCACGTTGTCAAAGTCTGTGATGGAGGATCTAATGTTATGTACACAAATCACTGTGCCACCTTCTTTGATTATGATTATCCTCTCATCTCGTGTAGGGGTTGAAGAGTCACTACCAGTCACAGTTAGAGGAGTGTGAGGATGAGGAGGAGGAGGAGAGATCTGGAGAGGAGGATAAGGGAAGGAGGAGGAGGTGATTGAGAGATTGAAACAGGAACTGGAGACCACTGCCAGTGATGATGACAATGACAGAGATGGAGAAGAAGGTAGTGTAAATGATTTGTGAGGGAGTTCATGCAGAAGCTACTAAACACTTGAGGGAAATGAGATAGGTCTATACATTGTGTTCCCTTTCAGCAGAGTGCAAAGGTCGTGATATGTAGTGGAACTGTAGGAGTGTGCTTACCATGACGATCACTGTTTCATCTTCGTTCACAATAGGATTGTAGGTTTCTTTCTGTTTTCCTGTGCCATTAATTACAACAAACCACTTCCTATAATTACAAGGTGAATGTAGGTATTTTTGGCAGCTCTGTGCAGCAGTCCACAAGGCGAGGTCATTCAACCATAGTTCAGATTGAGCTTGTGATCACCGATCTCACTGACAACATAATAATATAGTTAAGTGGTCACCAACAGGGCATCATCTGAAGTCTATTTGACTTCACCTGAACCCTCAAACAAATTGTCATAACTACGTACATCCAATTTTAATGGCACTAATGCCATTGGAGTCCTCGCAACTTTCCTGTTCTGATGATATATCAGACAAAAGCTAGCTGTATGTCTCATAACAAAAGTATGTTTAAGTAAAGTACAGGTACCTGTATAAACAGTTTACACAACCACTTCTGTGGTCATGTAAATTTTACTCCACACAAGCCCCAAGAGTGATCTTGCAGCTATGACTCGTTCCTATGCACGTAAGACTGGTAGCAAATGCCCTCTCTGACAGGTGCTCAGTTTTGAATCGTGACTGCATTTACTTCTCGACTAACAAGTTTTACAATCCTGCTTTCCCTACAGAATTCGTTTGCCAGTCTTCACACTACACTATTCATAACTCATGTCATGAGTAAGAGTGGCGACAATATAGGGCTTGTGTGGAGTAAAATTTACATGAGCAAGAAATGTCAGTTTGAAGATGTAACAATCATCCCATTGTACTACTGCATCACATGCCCAGGTCATCCCTGTCTTGTCTCCTTGCTTTTTATGGCATCCCTATATTCCAAACTTTTTTATTCGCAGAATTTTTTATTTACTTGTCTCCTTTCCTTTTTTGGAATGGAGATGAAATTTAGTACGCACGTGTATTACATCATTTCCAAGACAACTACATGTTTTTCCGTGACAACCACATTTTTTGAACGACAAATAGCCTTTTTCTCTACTCCTCAAACTTGGTAATGGGAGATTGAACTTGGTATGCATGTGTATTACATTGTTTCCATGACAACCACATATTGTTTGAACAACAACAAACAGGCTCAGGCGCTTTTCTTCAAAATTACTTCTTCACTTCTCAAAACTTGCTAACTGTAGCACTCATGGAGATGAAACTTGGTACGCATGTGTATTACATCGTTTCCATGAAGACCACATATTGTAACAACAACAAATAACTTCAGGCATTTACTTCTTCACTCTTCAAACTTGCTAACGGCAGCACACATGGATGAAACTTGGTACGCATGCGCATTACATCATTTCCATGACGACAACTGGGAATTATTTTTTTATAGGGGCTTGCCCCCTTTCACAGTGATAGTAGTAGTATATAAAAATGAGTGGAGACAAGTAAATTAAAAATACTGCAAATTTAAAAAAAGAAGCATATAGGGATGGTATAAAAAGAAAGGGAGACAAGATAGGGATGGGACACATGAAGCATGGTTAATGAACAGATTTGAGCATGCTGACTCCCCCAACCCCATCACACAATCCCTATATTGTTGCCTAGGTGAAGTATTAAACTAGGAATGTTCTGATCCCGATATCCGACTGATCGGCTTCGAAACCCCTGCCAGTTCTCTATAGTAGGTACGCTGAACTTTCCCAGTGACCTAGGGTCTGGATTGTAGCTGGGGGAAGGCTACATCTTCCAGCTGCTGTTACTGCACGTATGTGGAAGCCGTGGCCTGCGTAAACCTGCAGTTGACGTCATCTGCTGTGAGAGCTTTCCAAACACTCGTCACGAAACAGTCTCTGGTTAGAAGCCGCTTGTCTTTGTAGTTGAAAAGCAGTCCCTGGTTTTTACCCCTCTTCGCGAGAGGACAGCATGACCGATACTGGGCACAATTTGTTGCCGGTCTTCCCTATGAAGATCTCCTCCCCTTGTCTAAATAGGTCTGTTTTCAATGCTTTATTGTAACTTTCAGCAGATTGGGGTCTGAGACCACAAAGTTTAGATGTTCTCCTGGGATCATAAGCCGCCTCTGTCGGTACTGTGATTTCGCCATCTCTGAGAAAACCAAAGTAGCATAGGCAGCAGGCCCCCCAGACCATGGTCGCATCGTGACTCTTGCTCCTTTCCTCCCACACCCCCCTCAGCTTGAGGAGGATCTCTGGAATGATGGGCAGCCTGACCAGACTAGATTGGCATGCCTGTGGCTTCACAGGTCTTGAGTATAATCCCGAGATTGTCCTGGCATTCAGGTGACCCTTGCCTCCCCACTGTTACAAAGTCATCAATGTAGTGCTCCACAAATGACACACCCTCTTTCCTCATCAGCCATGTCAGTGCATCAGCCAATGCCGAGAAAATGAGGGGGGGCAGACCTCAGGCCAAATGGGAGGGTTTCAACAACTTGCCCTCCCAGTTCATCCCCAGTAGGAACCTATCCTCTTGGGTGGACTGGCACCATTTTGTATGCCTGCTTTATATCAAGCTTTGCGAGAAGAGCTCCTCTCCCTAGTGCCAGAGCTCTATCGGCTGCCGTGTCCACTGTTATGTAGGATAGGCTGCACAGGTCTTTCTCAATGCCATCGTTGACACTGGCTCCGTCTGGTGAGGAGAGGTCGGCTATTAGTTGCCATTTCCCAGGCTTGTTTTCTTGTGAATTATCCCTATAGGACTGCAATGCACATTCCACTCCGCTGCCTCCTTTTCTGCCAGCTCCACCAGCCTGCCTGCAGAGAGCTCGTCCCTAATGTAGTCGGATACCACGCTTGGCTCCCCGATCCCCACTGTTGCCCACTGCCTGGCGAAGCGGGCGCGATCGTTGGAAGCCAATGCGGAAACCTTGGCTCAAGCCCTGTATCTTGATCTGGGTGACCAGCCAGTTCTTGCTTCCATGGTGGGTGTTTGAATGTGCCTTAGGGCTGGAAAAAGGTCTGGCGGTGCTAGAGGTCTGCATCTATCCAGCTTCGTTAACTGCATTGTGTACTCATACACATATTGTGACCTGCTGACTTCTGAATCCCCATGCTCTGAAAGGTGGGAGTTACTGTGTGCGATGAGGGAAGATAGGGTGTTTGGGGGTGTGTCTGAGAAGGTGGAGAAGGATACAGTGAGCAGAATGCATGAGAGTGATGAAGTGAGTTATGTAAGCATTATGCAAACCACTACGTCATTTCAACTGTCATTGGTTTGAGGTGCCTACATACATATGTTAACAACCTGCAGAGGGAAACACCTCACTCTATATGGCTATACCAGCAGAGAGAGTACAAAATAAGCTCTTTTGGTTATGCTTTCTGTGTTTGAAAAAACGTTTGGAAAAGCAGCAACTGGCAATGTTTATAATTCATTAATATTCATGCGATATGGCTAATACCCCCTTAAGCGTTCACCAACAAAGCATTTTCTAAAGCCTATTTGACTTCACCTGATCCCTCGAAAAACTGTAATTACTCCCTTTTTCATACATCCAATTGTAAAAATGCTCCAACTTCACTGACAATACCTAGTTGCGTGGTCACCGACAGGGCATCATCTAAAGTCTATTTGACTTCACCTGAACCCTCGAAAAATTGTCATAACTACATCCAAAGGAGGAAATTTTGCACGAGCAAGCGATGTCAGTTCAAATTATGTAGCCATCATTCCATTCTACTACTGCATCATGTTCACTAGGTCATCCCTGTCTTGTCTCCTTACTTTTTATGGCATCCCTATGTATATTCCACACTTTGTTAATTTGAAGAATTTTTTATTTACTGGTATAGTTAAGCGTTCACCAACAGGGCATCATGAAGTCTACTGAACTCTCGAAAAATTGTCATAACTACATCCAATTGTAAAAGCACTAATACCATTGGAGTCCTCGCAACTTTCCTGTTCTGATGATATGCTTCACTGCGTTCTAAACCTTATCAGACAAACGCTAGCTGTATGTCTCATAAGAAAAGTATGCTCTAAGTAAAGTACAAGGTACCTGTATAAAACAGTTTACACAACCACTTCCATGGCTCAGGTGAATGCGAATAGACTATAGCTTTGCACGCTGTTTTACTGGCAGACATTGAACTTGTACAAATTTCTTAACAGTGCCTCACTGCTAAGCTGAGCTGAGAGTTAAAAACAATGTAGCATACTGCTAGTCTGAGGGGTTTTACGTAGCCCTGTTAACTACATCCTACGGGGCTCTCGCCCTCCTAAAACATACACATGCAACATGCCGATATAACATTAGTGTTATGTCCGCGGTAACTCACAATATTGGGAACCCAATCGCAACTGATCACATGTGTATATACAACATGGCATACATATATAACCAATGGTGCACATGCACACTAGGCCTAATACAACAACACATGCGCACTAGACCTAATACATACAATACTAGCTAATTACGCAATACACTACATCTCCTCCCGTTCTAATCTGTCAGCTGTCCATAAAGGCGATCTGGTTGATGGCCCATGGGTGTCGGATATCGAGGACGATGACCCTTGCTTTCCACTGAGGGTACCGACGGATGCTGAGTTACGGGTGATCCAGGCAATTCGACCAATGGTACTGGATATCATGAGGTCTCAGGCGACGTCACTATTTCTCCCTCCCCGAGTTCAGTTGGAATCGTTTCCTCAACTGTAGCCTCTTCCACTGAAAACGTCGTCGGTGGAGGGTCCCAGTTCACCTGTGACTCCCTCCTTGGCATTTCGCTTTCTGTCTGTGATGGAGTGGTTCAGACGTGGAGTTGATCGATGTGTCTACGCCACAACTCTCCCCCATCCAACTCCACCAGGTACGGTCGTGGGCCTAATATGTGACAGATGACCTCCTTTCGCCAACGTGGCCCCTCCAGCAGATTTCGGGCCCATACTTCCTGACCTACCCCCGACACCCGATGTTGACAGTGCTGATCATAACAGTGATTGTCTGAGCTGCTGTTGTACAGGACATTATCTGGGCCTCTGGCCACTTGGAATGGGCATCAGTGGCACAAGGATCATCTTCCCCAGAAACGGACCCAAGAAATCAACATGCACCCTCTCCCAGAGAGTCGACGGCCATGGCCAGACGGCTAATGGAGCTTTAGGAGGAGCTTTCCATTGAGATTGGCATTGTGTGCACAATTTTGCCAGAATTTCCAACTCTTTGTCCATCCCTGGCCACTGGTTCCGTCAGCTCTAATGGAACCCTGGAGAGCCCATCTGCATTCGCATGTGCTTTAGTTGAATCTGGTATGTGTATGCCGAAGACAGCAGTGCCCACCGTTGCATGCGGCCGCTGCTAGTGTTGGGGTCCCTTGTTTGGGCCCAAATATGGTCGTCAGTGGTTGATGGTCCGTAACCAAGGTGAAAACTCGGCCATACACATATTTGTTGAACTTCTTCACCCCAACAGCTAAGGCCAGGGCCTCATTTTCTACTTGCGGGTATTTTTTTCAAATTTCGGGAAGCAAAAGCGATGATGAGAGAGAACAGCCCCCAGACCATACGCTGATGCGTCGACTGCCAACACCAGTGGGACCCTCTGGGTCATAATGCGCTAAAATCAGGGAACTTGTTAGCCGCCTCTTGACTTCCTCCAGTGCTCCTTGGCATTCTCCGGACCACTGCCACGGGGCCTTGAGCAGACTGTAAAGTGTTTTTAGCAGGGTTGACAGATCCGGTATATATGAACTGAGAATAGTAATTTATCATCCCCAAACAATTTGTGGATGTTCTTTTGTTCCGGTGCGTCTAGTACTGCCTGCAGCTTCCTCCGCGAGATGTGGATCCCCTTTGTGTCCACCACCCTGCCCAAGTATTCCACCGACTCATTAATCCTCGGCGCACATGCGCAGCGAGGGTTACAGTGGTTTGTTTGTCTGTCTGTCTGTGTGTCGACACTTATTCTGGCACTACAGGCTACGAGGTGGCCTATTAGCGACACCAGCGGCTTCAGAACTACGCGAGCCTGAAAATAAAAGAGCGATTTTCCTGAAACGACTGCGTTTAAGAGATATGCCGTGAAACCAAGCGAAAAAGCCAATATGCAGAAATTGAACTGGGCTTACCGCGACCTGATCCTCTTGCTCGGTGTATATACCTTGGGGGCTGAGGAAGTCACAACTAAGGGTGTGTATTCTAAGGGCGATTATCGACTCCCACATGCTATCTACTAGTGTAGCTAGCCCGTGTCAGCTACTAGCGTGGAGACGGGTATACGCATACTCTTATGGCCCAACCCATCAATTAGCGGTACCGCGCATGCACAGTGCGCTAAGGGTTTAAAAGGAGCACTTCTCCATCTTTAGTGTCACCCCACTCTTCTTCAGCCGGCGTAGCACCTCCTCCAGATTTTCCACGTGCTCTTTCTCCGTCACTCCAGTCACCAAAATGCCATCCATGGGGCAATCCATGGCCCGTTGCAAAATGGCAGGGACTGAACTTACCCTGGGGTACTCGTCAACATTCAGATGCGGATTTATCGACAATTTGTAATTACCGCAGATCCGCAGAACCCCACCTTTAATTTATCAGATATTTTGTGCGGTTTTCTCTGAAACTGCTCCGTTGCAAAGCTAGAGCGCGAAAAAGCCAATATGCAAATACATGGGATGGCTTACCACGGTCTGGTCGATTCGCGTGCTCTGCGTACCTCGGAGGCACCAGAAGATGCAACGCTGGGCGTGTATCGCCTCTCGCATGCTATCTAGTAGTGCAGTTAGCCCGCATCAGACTCTGCGCGAGCTGGCAAGAGACAGCGAGCAGCTTAAACTAAACCCAGCCCATATATTAGTGGTACGGCGCATGCGTTTACTTACGCGTGCGCGTCACAGTGCGCCGAGGGTTTGCACTTCAGTGCTTTCGTTTAGTTCTATCTCTAGTAACATTTCTAAATTTAGCCCTAATGTACTGACACATTC
>CASHTH010002857.1:0-27055 GCA_030341885.1 Geodia barretti | reverse complement strand
AAGAAATGATTTTTCCACTTGTATATATATGTACCATATGAAAAAGAAGTAATGGGCAATCAGAGAGTATGTTAAGAGGCTCCTTACAAATGGAAAACAATACTGGCCATGCATAAAAAAGGCAACTGCATATCTGAGGCAAAGTTGAAAAAAGGAAAAAGCAGCCCTTCATCTCTCCAGACAGACGTCTATGGACGCAGTGCAAAGCCAAACTGTACGCTGTCATTCAAGATGTATGTGGTTCAAGGGCAAGATCGATCTGTGGGTAAGGGGAGGAACGAGAGCTGTTCAAAGTTGTATAGAGGCTTAAAAAATTACTGGCCCTACAGTTATCAAAACAGGATGTTCCAAAAAATGGCAAACCCTCCATCTATCCAGAGAAAAATCTTGAGAAGCTTAAAACCATTACTGGCCATACAGTAAAAAATATTACTGAATGTTATACACAATTTCAACTTATGTTTTAGGAAAAACAATATATTCCTAAGGTTGAAAAAATAAAAACATAATGGGCCAGCCCTTCCATCTCTCCGGACAGACGTCTACGGACGCAGTGCTATGCCGAACTATACGCTGCCCTTTGAGAAACATGGGTCAGTAGTAGATTCATGGGTAAGGGGAGGAACCAGAGCTGTTCCCAGCCAATGCTCTGGACCACCTGACAGTTTCAGTGCGGTCCGGGATTCGAACCGGGCACCTTATGTGTCAGTCCCCACGTCTCTAACCACTGAGCCACTTGGGCTGGCCACGAGAGCTGATGAAAAAGGGCTCCTCTTATATCAACCCTCACATTACATCATTATAAAAAATGATCCAGACAGGGATCGATCCGGGACCTCACGATCAAATGTGTGATGTATTATCCATCAGGCCACACCCAATACTTGAGTGGGCAAGGCATAATACTGCATTATAGTTACAACTCTTCTAGCACTAAGTTTATGGCAAGCACTTAGTTTCAAATCCCATATAATACTGCAACATTTCCCCTCAAACCTAACCTTCCTTGCAGCCACCAAGAGTAGAGCTCCACGACCCAGTCAGACGACACACCGTGCTGGGATCGCCAGTGGTTTCATCGAAGGTGTAGCCATCGTCGCACACAACACGAACACTAACACCTGGGTCTGTGTCCGTAGTACTCAGACGACCATGATTAGGACTCCGGAGAGTGGGACAACTGACTGAGAGAGCAGCATTATATTCATAAAAAAACAAAACCAAACATTTATGCCCCATAACTTCCTCGTCAATGGAGGAAATGATACACTTTAGCACTTTAATTCAGACTATATTTGTCTGATCAGGAGCAGGCAATAAACGGCACAATATGCTGGAATACAAATACAATCTTATTCAGTCACTACTCGGAGGTCTGCAATGGTCGGTTTGCACCCCCTATAGCACAAGCTTTACTATAACTAAAAGAGGGTATTGAAGAATCCTTGACATAAGCCATGAAGACTAAAAACATGTGGTCAGGAACATTTTGAAACAAGTAGAGAGAGGGGGAGAATGAAGTACAATGGAACATCTCGTAAGGGACCCTGCGAGATAGGGACGACCTTTCAACAAAGGACGCCTGTTTCAACCCCATGCTAATAATACTTCAGTGTATTATTTGACTTCTGAGATAGGGACGACCTCTCTACAAGGGACGAAGTCGTTGTCCCCATAGTGTCCCTTGTTTGGAGATTCCACTGTACATTACCTGAGCAGGCCGGAGTGTGTGGAGTCCACTGTCCATTTGCAGCACATATGGCATAGCTAACAGAGAGCGTTGGATGGTACCCATTGTCACAGGTTATGTCCACCCGAGTGCCCTCGGTGTATCGATGAAACTGCTGGTTACTAACTCTGAATTGTCCATCATCCCAAGAAAAGTTACGGCACACTGCAAAATCTGTGAAAAAGAAAAAGTGAGATGGCGAGGCTAGGTACTGCAATGGACTTTACGAATACATAGAGAGAAGAGTATACAAGACGACAAACATTGCACAATCTTAGCTCACCAGAGCACACAGCACTGGCATCTTCTCCGTGATTACAGTCGTGAACCTTGACCCCACTGTGGGAGCAGTCGAGTAGGGACTCCTCGTGTCCAGTACATATGAAGTCATCGAACCAAATGACTCCGATTCCACCTCCAAAGAAGCTTCCTCTGGGAGCCGACTGAGCCGATTGATGTCCCGACATCCGACACACAACGTCAGCATCATGAAGACCCCAGCTGCAAGAAATTTTGGAGTACACTGTGGATACCTCTCCAAAAGGACACCCTTGAAATGACGAAAACTCTCTAAAAGCTACAGCATATAATTGTAGCATGTAGTTGACCTCTCTCTATAAGGACACCTCTCAAATGATGACACCTCTCTAAAAGGGACACCTTTTCTTTAGTCGAGAACAGTTTCTCGCATGACTAAAACACAGACACCTCACTAATATAGGCACACTTTTCATTCCCATTGGTGTCTGGGCTCCACTACCAAGTCTGAAATCTCAACAAAGAATACGCCATCATGAACGTAACGAGTTGTTACACCTACTGGTCATCACAGATGGTGCCCCATCCCTGGTTGTCATAGTTGACCTCCACTCTCCCTGACGACGAGCTGTTACCATCTACCAGACGAACCTCGAGGGTATTAGCTGATGTCCCAATAATATTTGGAATAGGAAAATAGATAAGCAAACTTAATGACACCCATAGAGATAATAATCGGTCTGTATGGAGCAACACCAGGTGAATTAGTGTGGAGGGCTTTGGGAGCAAACACCCACAATATACACCAAATCATGCTTTAACCAATCCTTAAAGGGAATCTGGCAGTATGTATATAAGTAGAAATGTTACTAAAGATAGAACAAAACAATAGGGCACAGTGAAAGAATGCAATTAAGTTCAGTCTTTAGTAACATTACTACCCTTATATACTGACACATTCCCATTAGTTTTTTACTTTGCCTATATACCTTTGCACATTAATGTCCCTACACATATGTATGTACTTACGGAGGCATCGCACGCCTACGTCGGCAGAGTGTTGACAGTTGTTCTCTCCAAAGTCATTGTGGCCACAGTCCTGGATGAACATCTCCGTACCAGCACAGACAACGTTGTCCAGCCAGATGTGACCTGACCCTGCTCCAAAACTGAGGAATGATACAAGGTATATACTGCTTGCTTCATGCCATAGGAAAATCGTAACTAACTACGTACTTACCATACGTATGTAAAAACGAAAACATTTTAATGTGTGTATTAGTATGCTTTACTGGTGATACAAGCCAAATTAAACATGTCGTAGTAAGTGATTAAGAGGGCCTTACAACATTTTTGAACTGAATTCCACTATGCCAAGTTACAATAAAAGGGCTTTTAAAGCACAAGATTAGGGTAAGTATATACAGTTGTAATATACATACTCGTGTAAGAAGTCATTGGAATCGGCTCCTGGGAAACCAAGAGACTTGCAGACAACGTTAGCATCGCTGAGAGTCCAACTGTCGTCACACACGGTCCCCCACTGGTTGTTGTAGTAGATCTGGAGCCGACCCTCGTTGGCCGAGGAGCCGTCAATTAGTTGGACTGGGTAGGGATTGTCTGGTACAGCTGTGGAGGGTCATGTGAAAAGACTATGGGGAACGAACTCTTTGGGGGCCAAGGACACATACAGTACGTACATGCAAAATTTTCACAACTTTGTACAAAGCTCTAGTAGCCTAAATTTAATGTGCACTGTTACGTGAAGCTGTATGGTGCATAATACAGCCCCAATGGATAAAGTAAATTATAGGTCGGCTCTTCATTTATGACTAAGTGTACTTCTTAATGAAGTACAAGAAGGAAATTTTAAGACCTGGTTTATGTGAAACAGGGTTATATGAGAGAGCCCCAACTGTATTGGGTCAAACCTGGGTTCGGTTTAACCCAGCCAGTCTCACGTGCCATGCTAAAAATGAATCTTGAGTTAGTTCACAGGTAAGGAATCAAAATTATTCGAGGCTTTTTAACATACATACATACATGTGTCTATACGAACAAAAAATGCAATAGGTCTACATGTTATGTACCTGTACAGACAGCTGAGGCATCTTCGGAATGGTCACAGTTGTTGTGACCCCAGTCAGAGCGAGAGCAGTTGAATATTGTCGGTTCTGTTCCATCACACCGCACATTATCCAACCATATCTGATACACACACACACAGACATTAAAAGGAATACCATAGAGGAAAATTCAACTATATCTAACGGACAAACATACAAAAAAGGACAAAAAGGGAATTCCATTAAACCATATCTAAAACGGACAAACAGACAAAAAAGGAATACCATAGAGGAAAATTAAACCATATCTGATGCACAAACAGAGAAGAAAAAATTGCAAAGAAGAACATTAACGAGAAAAAGAACAAAAGATGGTGGCACACTCACTCTTCCACTTCCTGCTCCGTATGTTGATCTGTGAGGAGCACTCAGAGCTCTGACAAAGCCGAGCTCCCGGCAGACAACGTTGGCGTCGATCTCACTCCAGTGGTCGTCGCACACTGTGCCCCACACTCCCTCGTGGAACACCTCCACGCGACCCTCGCCCGCCGTAGTACCGTTCACCAGTCGTACCCTCGGACCACTAATTGCCACTGGAGGTGAAGGTTAATACACTTATGGATGGTAAAGTCCACGTTTGGAGCCACGTTGTACATAAGTTAATAAAAAGCATTTGGCGAGCAAACGCGATGAGTTCAATTGTCCACATGTGTATTTGCAATCACGAAAACATTCCTGTGTGTCTAGTGCCAGTGCCCATCACATAAAAATGCACAGTCTGTTTCACATTCAAAAATGAGTAGGCAAGCAATTTGCTAATACATTATGTGTCTGCACAGTGTAAAGAGAGATGTGTTGAAACTGCCTTGGATTGTTCAAAACGGCAACTCACAGTGACATCGTACTCCAGCATCGTCATAGTGGGAGCAGTGACTGGTATCCCCAAAGCGAGAGGTGAGACAGGAGGTGAGGTTGTACTCTGTCCCGAAACACTGGACGTCGTCCAACCAGATGGGCTGGCTCGACCCACCAGGTCCGAAGTATCCGTTGGAGAGGCCTCAGTCGCAGAGTCAAAGCCAAGATTTCGACATACAACCTATGAAACCAATACAGTGAGAGATATATGTACTGCCTAAGTATGGTTTTCTACTACTAATATCAACACTTAACCCTTTAGTTGCAGATGCCTTAATAGTACATGGATCAGATTTCCTTAATAGTACATGGATCCGATTTCCTTAATAGTACATGGATCAGATTTCCTTCATAGTACATGATCAGATTTCCTTAATAGTACATGGATCAGATTTCCTTAATAGTACATGGCTCAGATTTCCTTTAATAGTACATGGATCTAGATTTCCTTAATAGTACATGTATCAGATTTCCTTAATAGTACATGGATCAGATTCCTTTAGTACATGTATCAGATTTCAAGCCCAACAAATGCCGTCAACAATACAAATTCACTTCTTCGAACACTTTCTAGAGTTGTCGTCTGGGCCATCAGTCTATGTAGAATGACAACAGTGTGTTTCAAAATTAACAATCCGATGCGCACATCTGTATTTTAGGTGAGATGCATGATAACACATTGAGTCAAACCTCGGCGTCCCTGATGTCCCAGGAGTCGTCACAGATGGTGCCCCATGTACCGTTGAACAAGATCTCCACTCTCCCCTCACTTTCATTATTTCCTCCCATTATTCTCAGGTGGGTCTCTGGGGGCGGCGTCACATCATCTGGAGGACGCAACAAGCACTTATATACATGAAGGTATTAGACCATGTGATGGCAAGATAAAAAGATGTGGAGCTCTGGAGCTCTGGACAGCTGTTTCGGGCTTGTTGGCACTCATCAGCACCAACTTCTCTCTCTGGCATCACGAGTTTATAAAGGCTGTCAGGAGCACAGCACTTGTGGTTCTGAACTAATGAGATTCATCCCCACAAGGCTTTGCCACTGGTATGTATGGATTAACCACCGCTAACTACTGCAGGAAGTACAGCTTATGAGGCGAACTTCATACAAGAGGGAATGTGGACCAACGTCAACATCAGAGGTAAAATGCTTGAAAAAATCGCACAATTGTGTTTAACTACACTCCTGTAAGCAGTGACGTCTATGGGGAAACTAACTACTACAGCTAACTACAGCTTCAGCAGTTATATCGCTTATGTGGCGTACTCCATACAAGAGGCAATGTGGAAGATTTTCCTACTACGTATGTAGTCAGAGATAAAATGTTCGGAAAAAAATCGCACACTTGCGTTTCCTGTAAACATTGACGTCAATGCGGAAATTGGGCATTTGAATTATTGTGTTTTCGCATATGAACCTGTAAAGTGAGTGCATATGTAATATACTCCCATACTGTTGGGACCATATATGTAAGCATGCACATACAGTAATGCGACCATCGCTGCTAAATATGTATGCATGTAACAATAGACGGTGTGATGCCAAGAGAAAAAAGATGGGGAGCTCTGGACAGCTGTTTCGGGCTTGTTGGCCCTCATCAGCAAAGCATACCACAACTTCTCTCTCTGGCATCACGAGTTTATAAAGGCAAAGCACCTATGGTAATGCGACCATTGCTGCTAAAAGCTCTGCTCATGCACATATTTCACAAAAAAACTTTACTTGAGCATCGGACACCAGCGTCTTCGTAGTGGCGACAGTTGTGGACACCATAACCCAAGTTGGAGCACTCAGAGAGAGAGCTCTCCGTGCCAACACAGGCCACATCATCCAGCCAGATCGGACCTGCAGGCAAATGAACAAGACACGATTCTTCAGTTCTTTGTGGTAGTGTGGTTCTGGTCACCATGATGATACATACACATGTACATATGTAACTGTCCTGGCTTGTACTATAATTCTTTTCTAATCTGATGTGCAATGATACAGAGCTAGTTGACAACTGTTCGACCCCTCTTTTTTATGACTGTAAGCGGTCTACTATCAAACCTCATCTGCACAGTGAGGTGCTCGAATCTGATACTAATTATCGCGTATATACATTGGCATGATACTGCATTTATAGGTACGTAAGTATTAAAAAAAAACACCAGTGTAAGAGGATTTTCCTGTGTGGAGAGGATGAGAGAGAAAAAATGGAATGCACCGTGTGAACATGGCAATTGTAATGGCACTCAAAGGCAAAGCTAAGCAAAACAGGGAGCACACCTTGTCCTTGTCCAAAAGTGGCCAAACTCTCGGCACTGACGGCCACATCATATCCCAGCTGACGGCAGACGACTGTTGCATCACTGAGGTCCCCAGTAGTCGTCACACACTGTGCCCCACGTCCCGTTGTAATAGACCTCCACTCTCCCCTCCATATCAGTGGAGCCACCCCGTAGCCTGATAGGGAGCACCTCTCCTTCAAAGGGTACAGAAAAACATAACGTGAAAACCAGTGAAAAAAACAATACTCGTGTAGCAAATTTAGGGCTCTCTCCAAATAGTAAACTACCACCAAAGTGAAAAAAATGCATCACACATCTAGTTCTTTCACGAAAACAAATTTTTGGACCTGGCATTAGCTGCGAGCTTGCACCTGTTATTTATTTAAAAACATATGGCAGTTATAACTATGGGGGTTTGACCATTGTACAATAGTGCTGAAGATCCGATGCCCTCGAGAATAAAAACCCACAAGGCAATTTAGCTATCACTACGTAATACAGATTACATGTACATGTAATACATCTGCATTAGAAAGGCAAAGGCAAAGATGGAATTCTCTGCCATTATCTATACGCTCAGCTGACTCAATTTCCTCATTCAAGACATCATTAATGTTTGGTTATATCAGAATCATAGTTAACCCTCGGCGCGCATGCGCAGCGAGGGTTACATAGTCGTTCTGTTCTGTCTGTCTGTCCTGTCTGTCTGTCGACACTTATCTGGCACTACAGGCTAGGAGGTGGCCAATGAGTCAATACCACCGGCTTCAGAACCATCGAACCTGAGAAATATTAGTCGATTTTCCTGAAAGGACTGCGTTCGAGAGATATGCCGTGAAACAAGCAAAATCCAAATGCATAATCGCGCTGGCTTACCTGGAACTGATCTGCATACTCCGCGTACCTTGGGAGGCACAAGAAGTTACAACAGAGGGCGTGTGTCGACTCCCGCATGCAGTATACTAGTGTAGCTAGCCCGTGTTCAGACTCTCCGCGAGCTGCTATAATCATACCTACCAACCTGCAGATAAACCTTTGCTTGAGAAATGTGTCAAATTTGCTGATCTGGAGTATTTTGCTTGATAATGCTGCATGTCCATTCAAAATGTATGGGCATGATGCATCACAGGTTAGCACAAAAAGAGGGATTTGGCGATTTTCTGGTGGGATAGGCAGTATTTTTGCTTGATTTTCAAGCAAAAAAGCTGGATGGTTGGTAAGTATGCTATATAGCGGGAGAGACCACGAGTAACTTGCAGAGCCTAGCCCTGCCCATCAATTAGCGATACCGGGCACGCGTAGTGCGCCGAGGGTTTGCACTAAATTTAGGTAGTGTACACCATGTTTTAGCCTAGAGCTACTGCGTTCACTTACGCAAAAAAAATACATTCAACTACACCCAGGGGAACTCTCTTAAGAGCCCACAACACCACTCAAGTACAGGCTAAAGTAAGGGGGTAATTGTGAGGATTGCTTCAGTAGAGGGATCAGGGGGGGTGTAGTAGTGTGGGCTGGAACTCACCCTCACACTCAGCCCCTGCATCTTCATAGTGACTGCAATCATGATTGCCCCAACCATTACTAGCACACAAATCTAGTGCAGTCTCCAGACCAGTACAGGCGACATTGTCCAGCCAGATGGTTCCAGTTCCCCGTCCAAACTCTGCTCTGACTGTGGCCCTGTTGGCTCCAGCATAGCCCAGCTGCACACATACCACCTGCAGTTGTGTATGGATCCATAAACCACTAGGTAACAAAGTTACATATGCACATAAATTTGCAGATCTGGCTCCAGAGATATTTTACTGGGGGACAATCAGTTCATTTAAGATGGTCCTAAAGTCTATTCGCGTTCACCTTGCCGGTAGGAATCTGCCGTAATGTAGCTAAACAGCGACCGATTTTCGAAATTTCAAAGCGCAGCGTGGTTGTAGTTGAGCGTAGGTTCTATTTATCTGCTTTGCGAGCGCGTCCAACGCCCACTCACGTACTTAGCTGTAAGCAAAGTACGCGACGTTCCTTTGACCGCGGGTCCAATGTGCGCGAGCAAGAACCCTCTCTCCCCGGCTACTGCGGGAGCCCAGACCAAGGAAAAGGCAAGAATGAGAGGCGAATGACAGTGCAAAGGTCAGTATAAACCGTCTTTACTAGATAAACTCACGGAACTATCTATGCACGTAGAACGTATTCAACGCATGCGCGACATCCACTGCCCACAAATGTTCGCGATATTTCAATTGTGACGCAGCCTTGCGTAAACAGTTTTGACTAGTGCGGCAAGGTGAACGCGAACAGACTTTAGTAACAACTATTTGGGGGTCTAAGTGTCCCATACAAAGAATATTCATGGCATGAATAATGAGATAGAGGGACCATGTCCACCTGGTGCACTCTGGTGGTGCCAGCCCTGATACAATTCTATAATTCTAGCTAAGCACATTGAGCTAGTCGCTCGTCTTTGACTCGTGTGGGTGTGTGTGTGTAGGGTTTTTTGCACAAAAAATCTCACGTTTGCATCAGTGACAGTCCAGCCATCGTCACAGACAGTTCCCCACTGTCCCAGGTTGTAGATTTCTACCCGACCTTTGTTACGGCCATTTCCACCCACAAGACGAACTGGATTCTCAGACGCCGTGTAGTCTGCGTATGTATGTGTGTGAATACACATGAATAATGTTAGTTCACATTTACACTTTCATTTACAACCTTCATTGCTTTAGACATGAATGAGTACGGGAGATTATTACTGGTTTAATGAAAAGCACTAAGAGCAAACCCTCGGCGCAGTGTACGTGTGACGCGCTCGCGTAAGTAAACGCATGCGCAGTACCACTAATTGATAGGCTGGGTTTAGTTTTAGCTGTTACTCGTGGTCTCTTGCCAGCTCGCGCAGTCTGACGCGGGCTAACTACACTACTAGATAGCATGCGAGAGGCTATACACGCCCTGTGTTGCATCTTCTGGTGCCTCCGAGGTACGCAGAGCACGCGGATCGATCGGACCGTGGTAAGCCACCCCACCCCGTCCGTCGTGTATTTGCATATTGGCTTTTTCGCGCTCTAGCTTTGCAACGGAGCAGTTTCAGAGAAAACCCCACATATTTTCTGACCTTCATTGCCCGATAAGTAGGTCGTATCCTTTGTGAGACGAACAAACACCGGAGAAGTGAGATTGAGAGTAAGAGACAGACAAACAGACAAACAGACAGACAGACAGACACAATGAAAAGCACTGAAGTGCAAACCCTCGGCGCACTGTGACGCGCACGCGTAAGTAAACGCATGCGCCGTACCACTAATTGATGGGCTGGGTTTAGTTTTCGCTGTTACTCGTGGTCTCTTGCCAGCTCGCGCAAAGTCTGACGCGGGCTAGATAGCATGCGAGAGGCCCTGCGTTGCATCTTCTGGTGCCTCCGAAGTACGCAGAACACGCGGATCGATCCGACTGTGGTAAGCCATCCCGTCCGTTGTGTATTTGCATATTGGCTTTTTCGCGCTCTAGCTTTGCAACGGAGCATTTTCAGAGAAAACCGCCTTTATTTTCTGACCTTCATTGCCCGTTCAGTAGGTCGTATCCTTTGTGAGACAAACAAACAGTCGAGAAGTGAGATTGAGAGTAACAGACAGACAGACAGACAGACAAACCCAACTACAGTAACCCTCGCTGCGCATGCGCGCCGAGGGTTAATGAAAGCACTAAAGTGCAAACCCTCGGCGAAGTAGCTCACAGAGTGTCTGACACGGGCTAGCTACAGTAAGATAGCACGCGAGAGTCGATACACGCCATTCGTTGTGACTTCTTGTGCCTTCAAGATAAACAGAGCAAGCGGACCCGGTCGGTGCTAAATATAAGCGCATGCGCATTATCCGCCAGCGATAAAATGGCGACTACCGGCATTAGCCATACAATGCTGGAAGCGCTCTAGCTTTGCAAAGGAGCATTTTCAGAGAAAACCCCACAAAATATCTGACCTTCATTGCCCGTTGAGTAGGTCATATCGTTTGTGAGACGAACAGACATTCGAAAAGTGAGATGTAGAGTAACAGACACACACACACACACACACACACCCAACTACAGTACCCTCGCTGCGCATGCACGCCGAGGGTAATCACACAAAACCTCTTGACTATGATGAATAACTATCTGTCATTATTGGGGATGAATAAAGCCCCCTAGAATATTCTAGGGGGCTTTATTCATCCCCAATAATGACTGATTAATCAGCAATAGAGCATGCATAATTCCCCCTGTTAGCGTACTAACAGAGGGTGAGTCTCAAGTCTTGCAATGCCTTAAAGGCTACCTAGTACTAGTGAAGGTAGCCAGTGTCAGATTCCGGGCGTGCTACACGAGAAGAGAGACCACGATGACTAGACAGCGTAGCCCAGCCCACCAATTAGTGGTACTGCATCATCAGAGTGTCGTGGGTTCAAATCCCACCCGGGCGTGTTTGCCTTTGCTTTGCCCTCATGCATGTATGTTGATGTTGACAAATGCATATTTGTATTTATTAGCAATGCATGCTTGCATCGAGGTTGGTATTATTTAATGGCACTAGGCAAGAAAGAGAGCTTACTTGTACAGGAGACTCCAGCATCTTCCTCATGAGAACAGTCATGGTTGAAGACTCCATTGTGGGAGCACTCTATCAGCTCGTGCTCTGTCCCAGCACATCTCATGTTGTCCAGGAGGATGTCACCCGGTGCAGGGCCAAAGTAGGCACTAAGATGCAATACACAAGGTTAATGGAGTAAAAATGCAAGCAAAGCTGATTACTTTTATACATATATTATACCCCTGCAAAACAATTGGCACAATTTGTTCACCTGGTCATGCTTAGCTATTTACCTTAACATCTATCTAATATTAGTAACACGACTTGCAACAAACTATTAAAGAAGACTACACTTGGGCCTTCTATATACAACAACAAACACATTTGGAAGTAAGTAATGTGGATGGAAAAAATGCCATATGCGCCAGCTGGTCATTTGCCGTTTTAACACAATGCATACTCAAAAGGGTAGAGACAGCAAGTTTGATCAGTTATCTGTGCGAGTGCTCACGCACTTATAACTTCTAGAACGACAAGGCTGAAAGTGACAAACCTGGAATAGGCTCTGATGGCGTCGGCGAATCCCAGCATGTGGCAGGCCACCTCGGCCTCTGAGAAACCCAGTAGTCGTCACATACGGTGCCCCAGTCCCGTTGTAGAAGATCTGGATGGTTCCCTCGTTCACGCCGGTCTCATTTCCGTTGACGACGAGGCGGATGGGGTTTGTGAACTCATCGTTCAGATTGCGAGCTGTATCGTCAGGGTTAGAGCACACCACTTACTGTACATGTTCCCTGCCATACACATACTATATTACGCAACAGTAGTGGTAACCTTGGATACTACCCCCGACAAGGCTCCATCGGACATATCGCTGTTCACGTTTAAGAAGCGAAAAACAAAAGTTTGTGGTTCCTATATTTTCATGGTCTTTACTCAAATTTTCTGTCATGTCTGACACTAAGTGTTAGCACTCATTACTGGCAGGCCACTCTATGGAGCAGTTTGAATTGTGTACCATTGTGTACCTGTGCTCTAACTTTAAAAATGCATGCGTAGTTTCTGGTTGGTCCTTACGTGTGCAGTGACACCAGCATCCTCATAATGCACAGTAGTGCTGGAAGTAGCCAATGTGGGCAGTCTGTTATATACAGCTCCAGTCCATTGCACCCCACATAATCAAGATAATTGGGCGGTACCCTGACAAATTTGGTAAACGAGACAGTATGTAATAAGTAATATTCATATTATGTCATTAAGACAATTTGTGGCACGGGAGTAAGTAATAAAAGATTTCTTATATGACTGTTTGTTGAACCCGCACTAAGCCTACGCATAAAACCATACGATCTGAAAATGGTAGTATAATACAAACAATTAAACGTAACCTAACTACTCTTCCACTGACCTCAATTGTATTAGTTATTAAACTAACCTTTACGTACTGACACACTCCTCAATGATACAGCCAACCGAAGAGCCTTACCTTGCCCAAAAACGAGCGTAAGAAAACAGCCTCGGCTCCGTAGGGAAGGAACCCGAGCTGCCGGCAGACAACTTCAGCGTCGAGCTGATCCCAGCCATCATCACATATTGTCCCCCACTCTCCATCCAGAAAGGATCTCCACACGACCTTCATGGTCATTCGAGCCACCGACAAGACGAATAGCTGGCGGCGGGCAAGGAGGCGGGTTACACTCAGCTGCACAATAGTAAGGAGTCCTTAATACACAATCCAGCCACTCAACTAGCAATTGGAAGGTGCTGTACTTGCCACTGTACGGTTTGACCAGCTTCGAATAGAGATTTTATTGAGGAGTGAAAAAATACATGTTATGTGGGAATGTTTGAGAAGTGTAGTGTCTTCACAAATGTGAGTCACTACTTTGCAGTTGATGGCATGCTTAAGCTTTTAGGCTTCTGTAGAGCCTTTCAGGCACAGAAGGTCCAACGCACAGCATGTGTCAACAACAAGGTAGCGAGGTAGAAAGGCAAGGCCAAAGCAAACTAGTCAACTAAATGTAATCCTGTCCGTTGTGACTCCCACTAATACACAGGGCACAGCAGCTTCAGAACAGTTCAATGTACAGCATGTATGTAACCCTGGCTGCGTACATACACTGTTGTGATGCCACTAACAGTGGATCGGCATCTTTACGAAAATTTGACCCAGGGACACAGCGCTAAACATGAGTGGGAAACGTGTGAGGATTTCAAAGATGTTGGTGTTTAGCAATTTTCAAGTGTTAAGGTGAAAACGCATCCACTCCATCTGCACTAAATATAGAGCAGTATATACTATATTTTTTAAAAAGTGTCTACTCAACACTTGACACCAGCGACTGTACTGTGGGAGCAGTAGGACGGGATGTAGGGGGAGTAGCGGAATCCATAGCAGTTGGCCAGCTCACTTTCACGTCCGTAAACAATCAGTGTAGGCCATCAGTGTTGGCAGATCACCACTTCCGAAAAGAGTTACTCAATGCTCGTAATGCACCTGAATTGAGACAAAAATGGTGAGTAGTATACAAATGTGATTCAATGGCTGTTATGTTCATGTACATCGACACGCTTTTTACTTCATTTCACAGCATATCCACAGCACACACTTTGCTTCAAACCTACCATTGTATCCAATTGGCGGCAAACCACATTTGCATCGGAGGTGGTCCAGTATGCAGACACAATGTGCCCCACCTGAAAGATTTTATAAAATGTTCTGCTTTCACATCACGTTAGCCTATATACATGCTTAAATGTTAGCTTTTATGATTATTGAGTATTATGTTCAAGACAACACTCTCCGTCAAACTTCAGTGCCCAAGATCCACTAACCTGTATGGAGTAGATCTCAACTCTTCCTTCACTCTCGAACCTCCATCCACCAGACGAACGGGGACCCCGAACTCAGACTCTTTGAAATACACATTAGGTGTTCAAATCATTATGACATCAAACACCAATTGGACAGCCAATACGTATATAGGTTTAATGGTATTTGTAAAAATACACCACATTCCCAATAAAACGTTTTGCTTGGGTGTAACGGAGAGGGGGGGGGGGGGGGGGGGGGGGGGGGGGGGGGTCGGGGGGGGGGGGGGAGGGGGGTAGTGCAGGGGTGGGGGGGGGGGGGGAGGGGGAGGGGGAGTGGGGCGGGGGCGGGGGGGGCGGCGAGGGTGGGGTGTGGGGGGGTTGGGGGTGGAGGGGGGGGCGGGGGGGGGGGGGGGGAGGGGGGCAGGGTATGGGGGGGAGGGGTGAGCGGGGGGGTAGGCGCTGCCCATTTAGAACACTGTTACTAAAAAGGAAGCTTTAATTGCATTCTTGCTAACCGGGCATTTCGATACACTACTGTAAGTAATATCCACTCATGCGGAATACCCTCACAGCACTAACATAATCATTCACCATCACACCAACCGTCATGAAAGATTTCAAACAACTTCCGCAAACCTACGCCCCGGCATCCTCATAGTGACGACAGTTTTGGCTTCCAACGCCCGAGACTCTCGCAGTCAAGAGGTACAATTCTCGGACCCAGTACACTGCACGTCGCCACCATATTGGCTGGTTGAACGAGCCTGGCAAACTGACTCTCACAACAGCCTGGCTCCTCCGACGAACACCGAGCTTAGATTGCAACACACGACCCAGCGCATCCGCCGGCCTGGACCCCATATCACATCACCACGACAGTCCACCTACACGGTTAGGTGGGGGAGGGGGGATTTGTATTAAACTAGCGTATCCCGGAAGATAATTATGCCTATCATGAACTGGTTTCTTACATATATACAAGAGAAGCTGCGCTCATCATACACAACCACATCAATGCGCACGCCGTGAGGCTACCTCGTGTGTGTCTTTCAGCTCAAACCGCTTCATTTTTCCTGGAACTAACAACTTTTGAATTGGCCCATCTGTACGAACACGACAAAAGAGACATGCGATACATTATGCTCATAAGCTGGTCTCAGACGGGCCATAAAACACGCTACTGCCCTCTCATACCTCAATTACACTACAGAACTATCTCTTGTGCGGTTAGCAACATACACAATCTCACCCCACACGCCTTGTGAATATCTTTTTCCCACATCGCCCGCCATTAGAGTTGGAGCCTCCCAACAAGCCTCACGTCCAGCACCTGCATGAAAGGTCTGGAGGATGGGCATAAATCACGTTTGGGTGGGTCGAACATCATAATATGGGCCAAAAATTGTATATACATACGTTGCATAACAGGTAATTTAAGAGCTCATGATTTTTGGTTAGCTAGTATGTCGGAGTTGTATGCCCTACCCTGAACAGGGAGCATACCTCTGCCACCCGCAAACTTACTTTACGCGCTAATTGGTTTTCCAGTAAACGTTGCTAATTGTTCCATACTAAGTATTAGATAAACCAGGGCGACATGATCTAATTATGATGTAAGTACAGGGTGCATTATATATGCCACTACAACTTACACTGCAGCACCATTAAAATACAACCCAAACACTCAGCTGGAGCCAGACAACAGGCATCAGAGTAGTGGTACCAATTCGAATCTTATTCCCCCAGCCCTGGAAGCTACATTGATCAATAGCTGTCTTTCAGTTCTCCCGTTGGCATTGGACTATATATCCAATCCAGATGGGGCCATTGCTCCTTGTCCCAAAACGTCATCTGTAATCCAACCTCTTCAGCAGAGGCATCCCAACAATCCTGGAGAGTTGGGGTGCAACACAAATCACAAGAATAACTGTTTAACCATACTGTCTATTTACCCGGCGGGAACAACTACGTGTAACCATGATACAGAATCGGTGAGGCACTCGTGTGTCTATAAACGGCATTTCATCCTGGTAGGTAACAACCTTTGAATTGGCCACGGTACAGAACACACAAAAAGACATAGCTAAATTATGCTCATACAGCTGGTTCTCGACGGCCATATTAAAACACTCGCTGCCTCTCCGACTCTAAATTACTACAGAACTAACTCTTGTGCTTTAGCAAACAAACACAAACTCACCCCACACGACGTTGTTGTGAAGTATTTCCATCGGCCCTCCATTGATGGTGGAGTCCTCCAACAAGCCTCACGGTCAGCACCGGTGAACGGTCTGGAGGAGGGGGATAATAAATCACGTTTGTCGAACTCATATTTTGGGCCAGCAGAATTGATCTACGTGCAATAAGCATGTTAATTTAAAAGCTATGTTTTTAGTTAAAGTAGTTATGTATGTAGGGAGGTAGTGCCTAAGCCCTGAACAAGAGCATTGTATATGTACCTCTGCCACGAACTTACTTAATCGTTTGTTTCTTGAGTAAACGTTGCTAATTGTTCCATATCTATGTATATAAGTAAACCAGGCCGGAAAGAGCTTAATTATGATGAAAGTACAGGGTGTGAATAATATGCCACACTAAACTGCAGCAAACATTAAATACAAACCAAACACACTCACTGGAGCAGACAACAGAGGCATCAGAGGTCGTGGTAGGCACGAATTAATTCCCCAGCCTGGGAAGCTTAAATGGATCAATGCTGTCTTCAGTCGTTTTGCAATTGGAACATAATCCATCCATGATGGGGCTGATCCTTTCCAAACAGATGATCTGATTCCAACCTCTCCAGCGTAGGCATATCCCAACATACTGGAGAGTAGGCAAACAAACACAAGAAAAAGAATGAACTGTGACAGTCGTCTAGTACACAACTACTGTTAAACAAGGATTGACAGAATGAGAATGAAAGCACTATAAGTGTTGACCCTAGCGCGTGCAATGCGTGGGCACCGCTATTTGATTGGTTGAGCTAAGAGCTGCGATTACCGTGGTCTCTGCTAGTAAGCTCGAGGAGAATCTGGCACAGGCTAGTACACTAGATAGTGTGCGGGCGTTAAGTTGATACACGCTCCTTGTGCTTCTTGAGCCTACAAGGGTACAGAGGAGGGATCAGTTGCGGTAAGCGATTATGCATATTGGCTCTTCGCTTGTTTCACGGGTCATATACTCTCGAACGCAGTCGTTTCAGACAGGGAAAATCGCCCTTTTCAGGCTCGCGTTAGTTATGAAGCCGCGGTTATCGCTATTGGCCGCCGTAGCCTGTATGCCAGATAAGGCATCGGCATCCACACAGACTCGACAGGACAAACCAAAAACTACCGTAACCCTCGCTGGCATGAGCACGAGGTTATGAAACGAGGAAATGATACAGCTGTCTTTGAGTCGAGATAAACTGGCTTGTTAATGGGTTGGAGTATTAGCATTAGAGTGATAACAGGCTTAGATAGAGAAGTCTGTGAATCACATTTGCTACATTACGTCGCGCCAGTGGGTGGTTAGTAAACCGGATGATGTATACACAAAAGTAGGTGGACACATTATAACCGCGAGGATGTGCACAACTGACATTTGTTTAGAGCTCGCTCACCTGCACACACATCTCCATCAACCTACGTCCAGTAGATCATCACAGACTGTTGTGCCCAGACACACCGTACACATCACCTCACCCGTACCTTCGAACACATGACACGTCTCGTCTGTCACCGAGACGGACTTCAGGTGGGGAGGAGGCTGGCATCAACTGCGAGTACATGTGTGAGATTTTGTCGGGAAGAGGGAAGGATTACCAGTGGGTGACTCTTCTGTATGTAGGCAGGGTTTTAGGCATGGTAGCAGTCAACAGCATTCACTACAAAAGACAACATTATAGTATTACTACGCATGTATTAGCAGCATGTATATATTACACACTCAAGTAGATAGTAGAGAGACACATGTATCAACAAGCCAGGAGGCTAAAAACAATTCATGCTATGTGTAACACCTGCACAGAAGACAGCTGGCGTCACTTGTAGTGGCGAGCCAGTAATCTGGTGTAGTGTGGTGACACTCAGAGAGCGACAGCTCATCCCCGTGGCACAACATCTGGGGTCCAGTAGATGGGCACCGAGTCATGGTGTTCACTGGATACCCTGACCGACTGGATGAAAACAGGGCCCGAAAAACCCTGCATATTGGATGAGATTTATGAGATAGTATATGTACATATGTGCTATATATACGCTAAGAGAGGTATACAGAGGATGTGTCTTTGCACAAACAAAGCCTTGTACTTCATGAATCTTGACTACACATTCACCGCACTAACAGCACATGCAATTTTGCACCTGTCTCAAAAACTGGTGTTAACGAGGTATGTAGAAAGTAGGCAAGGCAAACAAGTCAACTACACCCAGGACAGCTCTTTCTTTTCAAAGAAAAGAAGAACAGTTAATTGCCCTGGGTACATAGGATTCGAACCCACGACACTTGCAGTCTAGGCGAGTGGACACTCTGTAGTCTAGGCGAGTGCTTCTACCAACTGAGTACCAGGCAATCAGTGGTAGGGGTTCGAATCTACAATACAACACCATACACACTCCTCAAACCACATGGCTATGGACACAGTTACACTCTCACTCCTGTACACTACATGTATTATGCACATGACATACAGGGTTCAGGAATCAACGCGGAGATAGAAAGGAAGTGTAACGGCACCTACCTAATGCTGCAGGCACGATCAGCATCCTCGATTTGCACCCAGCCGTAGTTACAACTGGTGCACCCAGGTATCGTTGAGGTAGACTCACTCTGCCGTTGCCGGAGGCTGTCTCGGTGGTTGTGTTGCTAGGGCTGTCCATGTGAGGCGTATTGGGTAATAGGGAGAGGCAGCATCTCGTGATCAGCTCGAACCGCGGTTTCTGCAAGAGTGCAAGAGACAAGAGAGAAGGAGACTAAGATGAGAACATACATCACTCACAGATGTTCGCAGTCATACACATACTCATTACACACGCTCCACTCCAATTGCACATGTGCACGTAATGTACACTTATTTGTGTATAATTACTGAGGGGGTCTAGCTCATTATAAATCACCATCAAGTCTTGAGTGGTATTACATACCTCCAGAGAAAGCTGTGTGTGCATAACTTTTACAGGCCTACTCTGCAGAGCGTCGTGGGTTCGAATCCCACCTAGGGCAGCTCTTCTTTCTCCTTGGAAAAAAGAGCTGTCCTGTGTGTAGTGATATTTGGTGTGCTGCCTTCTACCTTATCAAGTAATTGGAACATGTGATAATTACACGACACAAAAAAGCAATCAAAAAGACAGAAGGCTGTATACACTACCAAACTATCCTAAGGTTTGATCTCTCGGCGCCGAGAGTATGATTACGGTAGCAATGTACTTATTTTTGTGTTGTGCTACCGTGTATTTACATCATGCGTCAGCTCGCCCCGACACTAGGACTGCAGAGCGGCCAACGCACAACTACATAGGAACCACAATATTATCTTGTATAGTTGTGGTAAAGACAGAATGTATACGTTTCTATAAAGAAGCCAAGCAGCCATTTTTCTCTTGATGCCTGAGCTGTTAGATTTCATACATTCTATCGCAGTGCAATAGCGTGTGAGCGTGGTACCCACTGAGTGAATGAAAAAGCACTGAAGTGCAAACCGGCGACGACAGGGCATGCGCGGCTACCGCTAATAATGGGCTGGGCCTATCTACTCGTGATCTCCCGCTAGTAGCTCGCGGAGAGTGTGACACGGATAGCTACAGTAGTAGATAGCATGCGGGAGTCGATACACGCCCTTCGTGTGGCTTCTGTGCCTCCGAGGTTACACAGAGCAAGTGGATCAGGTCGAGGTAAATATGCTAATTAGCATAGTGGCTTGTTCACATCCTTTTCCAGCCATACTTCTGAAACGCAGTACTTTACGAAAATCGCCATTTTTAAATCAAGCCTGTGTAGCGCGAACCGTTGGTGTCGCTATTTTACCTGTTGTTGCGCGTGGTGGCAGAAAAACGTGGGTAACAGACGGACAGACAGACAGACAGACTGGGACGTGACGACGGACAAACACAAGTACGTAACCCTCGCTGCGCATGCGCGCCGAGGGTTAATAAGGAACAAGGGTGGTACCCACTGAGGTGAATAACAGACCTGGTTTGCACGTAACACCGACATCCTCATGGTGGTGACAGGAAGAACCCCAGCCATTCAACAGGACACTGAGCAAGGACGCCTCGGAACCATTGCACACTGCATACGAGTGCATCCAGACTGCGTCCACAGCCCCAGGATCGGGGTATCCTGCCCCGAGTTAGCACAGAGGTCATCCACTCATGCGAAATCATGGTTCAGAATACAACACTGCACAGTAGTTAATAAACGTAATACGTGTACTGTATGTAATAGTTAAGGTCAGTGCTGTGCGCGTAATAATGGTACGAGGCGTGGTCGAGCTAGTCATACAGCATCGAGGCCGCATGTCCGAGTTGCTGTATGATCTATCGAGACCACGCCCCTCGCTACCATTAGCAAGCGCACAGACACATGACTTCCGTAGATAAGTTATTATGTTATGCGGGGCGATTCAAAAAGGCGGCGACCAGGAAGGAAAACCGGTGTCAGAATGGAAAGAGGACGAGAAGCTAGCGGGCGCCTTCCAGCATCGGTTTTGTGTCACCGTCTAAGTCGAACTCCGTCTCTAAGGAAAAAGGCCGCCGAGGGCTCATTCCCGCAAAGCGTATGCAGTCCGCCAGAGATTAGTACAGTTCGTGTGATAATAGTTACAGTTCCGGCGCGAATATAGTATCCGTTCATTCAAAAACTGTTCTGTATGAGATGAAATATAGTACTGGCACGGCGCCTCTTTGATTCGGGCCAACGAAAATACATAAATCAAGGACACAGTATATACACATATTTACACGTACAAAAGCATAATACATTATATACAATGTCGCACGGGATTTATAATAGCGTGAATTGTTCCACTATCCAAGTCTTTTTATCGTGCATCAAACATTCGTCTTGTAGTTACATCATTTGCCCTACCACGCGGAAATACAACCCAAAAAAAAAAGAATATAAATTATTTTCATCGGATAGCAAGGGTCCCTACCATTAACTGAGCTAAACTCAACATCACTTGCTGTTTCTATGAGCAGCTCAACTGAGTCTACTGAAGCTAATTCAGGTCTGCTCCTAGAAACTAGCATTAGGTTGATGATGTAATGTTTGCAGCGATTCAGCCAGAAGTTGAGCTGATGGCACGACCATGCCACTATATACATCGACATTATCTAGATCACTGCACGAATGTGTAATTAGACTCCACCCATTTAGGGCCTCTGCATATGGGCATTATTATGATGTTGGATGTGAGTGCGAGCAGGCTCTGGTTACAAGTGTTCGTATAGCTTGAAGCATTGGATTCTTTGAGACTCAGAATGATATAAAAGACTGTGTGTAAAAATGTACAAGAATTCATGCCTTACCATTGAAAGCTGTGAACTCCAGGGTAGCCAAGTTCATGACATATCACGTCTGCATCGACATAGTCAAAGCCATGATCACAGATAGTGCCCCACTGGTCAGAATGGTAGACCTCCACTCTGCCAGTGTAGGGATTAGGGCCGTCCACCAGGCGAACAGCAAAGTCTGTAGAAATCAGTGGTGTTTGAAAAGAGACAAAAAGTGTTACCTGTATAATCACGTATTCTCTTAGTAACATTTTGTGCAGGCAATTCTCTGCATGTACGTATCCATGTGTCAACTATACGAGGTAGAAAGGCAAAGGCACAACTAACAAGTCAACTACACCCAGGAAAGCCGAGCTGCCCAGGGTGGGATTCGAACCCACGACTCTCTGCAGTCTAGGCGAGTGCTCTACCAACTGAGCTTGCTCCCCCTCCTATCAGGACATTGATTGGGTGCAGACAGAGAAACACGTGTTTGAGCAGGCCTAGAGCAACTCAGCTGGTGCATAGGGGTTCAAATCTTCAACACAACACAACACAAGGCAAACCTCAAACCACTGTGCTATGGCACAGTATACTCTCACTCAGTAATATAGCGGCAAGACCGTGACAATGATGGCTGTATTACTGCCGACTGCATTAGTGCGAGAATTGTGCCATGGGCATTTTCACCATAATCTGTATGTCTACGATAATATGTCAGTCGTGGTTTGTATGTGCATGTCAGTAGTTGATGTACATACATGTACTCTACTTCATACTTATGTATGGTCACCTATTAAAAAGTCTTTCGTTATCATCATATACACTAAAAACACACATCATGGGAATTTAGGTAGAAAGGAAAACGCACAACAAACAAGTCAACTACACAGGACAGCTGTTTTTTCCAGGGAAAAAAAGAAGCGTTGCCCTGGGTGGGATTCGAACCCACGACACTCTGCACTCCAGGCGAGTGCTCTACCAACTGAGCTACATACCAGGGCAACTCAGCTGGTAGGGGGGGGCGAGACCGTGACAATTATTGCCGACTGCATTAGTGCAAGGAAACTATTATGGTGCCATTGGCTTTTTCAACATAATCTGATAATATGTCAGTCGTGGTTTGGAAGTTCGTATGTGCATGTCAGTGGTTGATGTACATACATGTACTCTACTTCATACTTATGTATGGTCACCTATTAAAAAGTCTTTCGTTATCATATACACACATCATGGGAATTTAGGTAATCCCTGAAGCACTAAACCACTAAACACACCATCTGTGCACACGACTCCGGCGTCACTCTCGTGAGTGCACTCTGACCCCACGCTTGTCCCACGTTATTCCGGGGCAGTCGACGAGACTCGTCTCGGTCCCAGTGCACGGGGAATTCTCCAGGATTATCGGCAACTCACTTCCTCCTACACACAGAAATATGGCAATTATGAAAACTTTAGTAGCACAGTTGTTACACTAGTCAACTCTGTAATAACACTATGAATATCTGTGATGACTGTAGGACGAACTGTTGCTTTCTTGAGGAAGAGGGAGAGAGGAGGGAGAAGGATAGGAATGGCCTTACAAATGTTTAAGAACAGGGCACAATATGTATATACAGTACCTCAGAAATGATAATAGCCTAAAATTAAATCTGGCACTTTTTGGTGTGGTATATTACCATATACAGTTAGTGGGCAAACGGTGGCTAGTCAAGACATGATTACTGCAAAGTCGGAATGTTAAACATCAGGCATTGGGTCTTGGCAATGGCCGTGGGGATGTTGGAGTAAATCAGCGCAGAAATCAGTATTATAGTGCATAATGTATGTGACAAGGTTAGGTAGAAAGGCAAAGGAAATTCAAACAAGTTAACTACACCCAGGACAACTCTCTTTTTCCGAGGAAAGAAGAAGAGCTGCCCTAGGTGGGATTCGAACCAACGACAGGCCGCTCTCTGTGCGTATGTAAAGAAGACTTGACTGGACTTGATTTAAAAATTTCAACACAGAAAGCCTCTGTGGCTGGCTTTACTACGTATGCTTCGCCGTAGGGAATAACAATCTGTTGAACAAAGACACATGATCACATCTGCAACACAAAGGTTGTCGTCAAAGACGTCCAACTGCCACAGTAGAGTAAGTGACAAAAGACAGAAACAAAAATAGAACGAAAACTGCACTATCGACTAAACTGCAACATCACACAAACATTAATCGTGCCATCCACATTAATATCACATGATGACAGCGTAACAAAATGCTGCATGTTATGGCAAGTTTTGAACTTCGTAGTAGAATATTATAGTGGGCCATTGCACCAAGCCATACAGCACTATTCAGTAGGTCAAAGAGTAATTATATATTTCCTGTTATGCACCATACTATATACACAGGGTGCTCTCCCTGGGCAAGATGAACTTTGATCATACCCACCGCTGCATAGTCTCCCCTCACCATTCTTTTGACAAGGGAATTCATGTCTGGGAGGCACCATTTCACATTATAACTCCCACTTCAAGCCGTACACAATGTTGGGAATATGTGGATGTCATACTTACGTTGTATACGAGTGTAATGGGACAGCAGTTTGTGTTTGTTGAATACAAATAATTAAGTTTTAGGTCCACTGCAAGCCAAAAGTTCTCGGATCACTGGCTATACCAGTTTTAAACTCTACACTGAACTACAATGCATGTGTGTGTGTGTGCATCTCTACATACAGACCTGGTCCATAGAAACCGTCAGTGACAGGTCGAACGGCTGTTTCAAATCCAGCCATGACACAGGCGACGTTGGCATCCTCCAAGTCCCAGCCGACACTGCAGACCGTGCCCCACGTGCCATTCCTGTAGATCTCCACACGTCCCTCGTACTGACTGCCTAGCCAACTAGTCTCGTTGGTCACGTTGTTCACCAGACGTACCGTGATACCCTGGCCTGCAATTTTGGAAACAAGTCTTTATATAACACATTGTCATCAGTCTTCTGCAACTATAGTATTCATGAGGATAGGTATGTGATATATGTACATAGCCAGCTAGCTTCGAGGCGCCAACAGTACATCATGACAAGCGCACCAGAGAACTCACCAAGGACCAGACTAGTGGTCATACAGGAGAAGAGTACGAACGCAGTTGAAGCCTGCCACACTTGCATCGCGCTGTTTGGTTCGTTCTGCGTCGTCGTCACAGACGGCCAAGGCGGAGCGATCTTGAGTGCGGGGGTGTGTCTCACATTGCCACGCTAAAGCCATATGCGCATGCGTAGACACGCTGCACAAAAGAAGACCTCCAGGTAACGTCCGTCCCAGCACAACGTCTCAGCGATCCTCACGATGCTCCCAGAATTGTGAGAGAACGCCAAACATTTGAACTGTTTGTGGCTGCAGTGGATGGGACAATGAAAGGGATCTGTGATGGCAGTGAGCTTAGAAGTACCTATAATGATCATACTTTTTGTGAGGAGGAAGGAAAGGAGGACTAAAAATCCTTCATATCTTGACTATATTATATAGCTGGATAAATAAAATGATCCTCAAAGGCGACTCCATGAAAAGAGGGCTAGAATTGTCGTACTTTTTGTATATAAGTGGGAGAAGGGACAAGATGACCAATGCTATTATTTATCTTGGCTATAGCTGGAGAGTGCAGTGAAAAATCTTCTGGAGTTACTCTATGATAACACGTCCGTACTTTCGGTAAGCAAGTTGGAGGAAGGAAAGGACGACTGACAATATTTCATTGGGAGGTAGGACAACAGGATGGACCATTCACCCTTCTTAGTCTTGACGATTGCCTGAGAGGAGTGCAGGAATAATCTTCTGAAGTGTACTCTATAAATGTGACAATTTGCAGCAAGACACTCAGACTATAGATAGTTATACAGTTTGAGGAAAGATCATCAAAGGTCGGTGACTCCCATGGAAAAGAGGGTCATACGTTTGTAAGTCAGTGGAAAGAAAGAGAAAGGGCAGGACAACCAATGCTCGTCTTATCTATGAGTATCGCTGAGAGTGGACATGATAAGTATTATTCTGCTGGAGTGACTCTAGAACGAGGCGCATTATACTAAACATCGCAAGCAATGAGAGCTAAGGGCAACATGACCTACCAACCTGTTAGATAAGCATTGCTAGAAAAAGTGAGAATTTGCTTGAGTGGAGTATATATGCTAACAATAGTAATGCTGCATGTCATTCAAAAAGTATGGCATGAGCTGCATCTCAGGTTAGCACAAAAGAAAAGAGGGATTTGAGTATTGTTGCTAGGATGGATAAAAATTTGCGTTCTTTGCTGGCCGTGTTAAAGATTTTATTTTGGATGTTTGGGAGCTAAGAACGGTTCGGTTATACGGTGATAGTCCCCGGAGTTTACAAACAAACCCAGTCGCGATTGCGTGGGGAGCTTGAGGTGTCGCTCTTGGTGGAAGGAGGAGTGAGGGTCTGGGAGGTGCAGATAGACACCTCACTTCATATGGTGGTAGTTCGTTGGGTTAATGGTTCCGCCATGATCTGCGGTGCGTTGGGCTATGGGCCCTGTTGCATGGCAGCCACCTCTGATATATTATTAATCAAGCAAAAAGATGGATGGTTGTTGGTAAGAATGCGAGGGGGCGATCAAGCTCTATTCTTATTTCGTACTTTGTAAGCAAGTATTGTATGATGTATATAGCAATGTTCTTTTTGCTATTGTGGTCATGAGAAGTGGTTTACAAAAATATATAGGTATATACATAACACCACGTTACCAACAGGGGGGGGCTACAGTAAATGAAAACCTGTGGAATAAAGCGCGAGCGTAAATACGCATGCGCGGTATACCGCTGATTGGTGGGGGGGCTATTTTACGTGCTGCTCTTGCCAGCTCGCTGAGTCCCGGGATCCCGGGCTAGCTAGCTACACTTAAGCTAGATAGCATGCGTCGAGTCGAGAAACTGCGTTGCAACTAAACAAGGGGGGTAATCCT
>CASHTH010002856.1:0-22823 GCA_030341885.1 Geodia barretti | reverse complement strand
AACAAACGAACATACACCATATGAACATGAGGTGTCTATCTCACCTCCCAGACACCTCAATCACCCTTCCACCAGCGACACCTGCAGCTCCCAGACGCATCTGAGACTGGGTTTGTTGTACGCGGGGACTATCACCGTATAACCTAACCTTTCTTAGCTCCCAAACATCCAAAATAAAATCTTTAACAAGGCCAAGCAAAGAACCAAATTTATCCTCCTAGCAAAAATACTCAAATCCCTCTTTTTTGTGCTAACCTGAGATGCATCATGCCAATACATTTTGAATGGACATGCAGCATTAATATTTGAGCAATAATACTCCAACTCAAGCAAATTCTACACATTTTTCTAGCAAAGCTTTATCTACAGGTTGGTAGGTACAATGTTGCCTTAGCTCTCATTTGCTTGCGATGATTATGCCCTCTTTTCATAGAGTCACTCCAGCAGATAATTATTATCATGCACTCTCAAGCTATACTCAAGATAAGGAAGAGCATTGGTTGTCCTGCCCTTTCTTCCACTTACTTACAAAAAGTATGAACCCTCTTTTCATGGAGTCACCTTTGATGATCATTTCAAACTATAAACTATATATAGTCTGAAGGTCTTGCTTGCAAAATGTAACATTTAGAGTCACTTCAGAAGATTATTTCACTGCACTCTCAGGCAATATTCAAGATAAGAAAGGGTATTGGTCATCTTGTCCTACCTCCCAATGAAATATTGTCAGTCGTCCTTTCCTTCCTCCAACTTGCTTACCGAAAGTACGGACGTGTTATCATAGAGTAACTCCAGAAGATTTTTCACTGCACTCTCCAGCTATAGCCAAGATAAGTAATAGCATTGGTCATCTTGTCCCTTCTCCCACTTATATACAAAAAGTACGACAATTCTAGCCCTCTTTTCATGGAAGTCGCCTTTGAGGATCATTTATTTATCCAGCTATATAATAATAGTCAAGATATGAAGATTTTAGTCCTCCTCCTTCATCCTCACAAAAAGTATGTATGATCATTATAGGTACTTCTAAGCTCACTGCATCACAGATCCCTTCATTGTCCATCCACTGCAGCCACAAACAGTTCAAATGTTTGGTGTTCTCTCACAATCTGGGAGCATCGTGAGGATCGCTGAGACGTTGTGCTGGGACGGACGTTACTGGAGGTCTTCTTTTGTGCAGCGTGTCTACGCATGCGCATATGGCTTTAGCGTGGCAATTGTGAGACACACCCCGCACTCAGATCGCTCCGCCTTGGCGTCTGTGACGACCGACGCAGAACGAACCAAACAGCGCGATGCAAGTGTGGCAGGCTTCAACTGGCGTTCGTACTCTTTCCTGTATGACACTGTCCTGGTCCTGGGAGTCTCTGGTGCGCTTGTCATGATGTACTGTTGGCGCCTCGAAGTAGTGGCTATGTACATATATCACATACTATCTCATGAATACTATAGTTGCAGAAGACTGATGACAATGGTTATATAAAAGACTTGTTTCCAACAATGCAGGCCAGGGGATCACGGTACGTCTGGTGAACAACGTGACAACGAGATAGTTGGATAGGCAGTCAGTACGAGGGAGTGTGGAGATTACAGGAATGGCAGTGGGGCCACGGTCTGCAGTGTCGTGGACTATGGGGACTGGCGGATAGCACATACGCGTCGACTGTGTCATGGCTGGCATTTGACTGAAACAGCCGTTCGACCTGTCCTGACGGTTCTATCGCTCCAGGTCTGTATGTAGAGACTCTTGCACTACTGACACACAAAGTGCATTGTCGTGTCCGTTGTAGAGTTTTACAACTGGATAGCCAGTGATCCGAGAACTTGTGGCTGCAAGTGGACCTAAAAACGTAATTATGTGTTCAACAAACACACAAACTGCTGCTCCACATGCACTCGTATACAACGTAAGTATGGGAATCACATATTCCCAACATTGTGTGTCGGCTGTGACAGTGGAGAGTTATAATGTGAAATGGTGCTCCCAGACATGAATTACCTTGTGCAAAAGGAATGGTGAGGGGAGACGATGCAGCGGTGGGTATGATCAAAGTTCATCTTGCCCAGGAGGCGCACCCTGTGTAATAGTATAGTGCATAACAGGAAATATATAATACTCTTGGACCGACTGAATAGTGCTGTATGGCTTGGTGCAATGGCTCACTATATATTCGCCGTACAGAAGTCCATCAAAACTGCCATAACATGCAGCATTTGGTTACGCTGTCATCAGTGATATTAATGTGGGAAGGCACGATTCATGTGTGTGGTGTTCTGCAGTTTAGTCGATAGTGCAGTTTCGTTCTATTTGGTTTCTGTCTTTTGTCACTTACGCTACTGTGGCAGTTGGACGTCTTGACGACACCTTTGTGTGCAGATGTGATAAGAATGTGTCTTTGTTCAAACAGAGTGTATACCCTACGGCTGGAAGCAGCATACGTAGTAAAGCCACGCCACAGAGGCTTCTGTGTTGAAATTTTTACTTTCAAGTACCAGTCAAGTCTTCTTTACATACGCACAGAGAGCGGCCTGTCGTTGTTCGATCCCACCTAGGGCAGCTCTTCTTCTTGTCTGCGGAAAAGAGAGTTGTCCTGGGTGTAGTTTTTTGGAGTTAACTGGTTTGAATTTCTGTGCCTTTCTACACAGTAACCTTGTCACGTACATATGCACTATCATACTGATGTTCTGCGATCTGCGCGTGATGTTACCTCCAACCCTCCTCACGCCATTGCCAAGACCCCATGCTGATGTTGAACATTCCGACTGTGCAGTAATCATGTCTTGACTAGCCACGCGTTTGCTAACTGGATATGGTAAGCTACCACACCGAACAAGTGCCAGATTAATGTTAGGCTATTTATCATTGTGTGAGTGTACTGTATATACAGTATGGTGTGCCCTGTTCTTAAACGATTTGTAAGGGTGGCGCGTATCTAGTCCTTCTCCTCCTCTCGTCCTCTCCTCCAGCGCGTCAAGAAAGCACAGCGAGTTCGTCTACAGTCATCACAGATTCCTTTATTCAATTATGTTTTGGTTTAATTAACCCCAAGGGAGTTTGACTAGTGTAACAACTGTGTGCTACGTAACGCTTTTCATAATGCCAGTATGTCTGTGGATAGGAGGAAGTGAGTGCCGATAATCTGGAGATTCCTTCCCGCTGCACTGGACCGAGAGACGGCTCGTCGACTGCCCCGGAGACGTGGGACAGACGTGGGTCAGATGTGCACACGAGAGTGACGTAGCGGGGTCTGTGTGACAGAGCGGTAGTGTTGTAGGATGTGTTTAGTGCTTACCGGGATAACCGTAAATGCCCATGATGGTGTGTATGAATGATAGCGAAGACTTTTTAATAGTGACATACATAAGTATGAAGTAGAGTACTGCATGTACATCAACCACTGACGTGCACATACGAACTTCCAAACCAGCGACTGACATATGTATCAGATTATGTTGAAAAAGCCAATGGCATCCCACTAAGATTTCCTTGCACTATATGCAGTCGGCAATAATTGTCACGGTCTCGCGCACTACCAGCTGAGTTGCATGGTATGTAGCTCAGTGGTAGTAGAGGCACGGGGTCGCCCTGAGTGCAGAGTGTGCGTGGGTTCGAATCCCCACCAGGGCAACGCTTCTTTTTTTCCCTGGAAAAAACAGCTGTCCTGTGTAGTTGACTGTGTTTGTTGTGCGTTTTGCCTTTCTACCTAATTTCCCATGATGTGTGTTTTTAGTGTATATGATGATAACGAAAGACTTTTAATAGGTGACGACAAGTATGAAGTAGAGTACATGGTACAGTCAACTACTGACGTGCACATACAAACCACGACTGACATATTATCGATAGACATACAGATTATGGTGAAAATGCGCATGGCACAATCCTCGCACTAATGCAGTCGGCCAGTAATACAGCCATCATTGTCACGTCTTGCCGCTAGATTACTGAGTGAGAGTTACTGTGCCATAGCACAGTGGTTTGAGGTTTGCCTTGTGTTGTGTTGGTTGAAGATTCGAACCCCTATGTACCAGCTGAGTTGCTCTAGGCCTGCTCAAACACGTGTTTCTCTGTCTGCACCCAATCAATGTCCTGATAGGAGGGGGAGCAAGCTCAGTTGGTAGAGCACTCGCCTAGACTGCAGAGTATCGTGGGTTCGAATCCCACCCAGGGCAGCTCGGCTGACCTGGGTGTAGTTGACTTGTTAGTTGTGCGTTTGCCTTTCTACCTCGTATAGTTGACACATGGATACGTACAGCAGAGAATTGCCTGCACAAAATGTTACTAAGAGAATACGTGATTATACAGGTAACACTTTTTGTCTCTTTTCAAACACCACTGATTTCTACAGACTTTGCTGTTCGCCTGGTGGACGGCCCTAATCCCTACACTGGCAGAGTGGAGGTCTACCATTCTGACCAGTGGGGCACTATCTGTGATCATGGCTTTGACTATGTCGATGCAGACGTGGTATGTCATGAACTTGGCTACCCTGGAGTTGCCAGCTTTCAACGGTAAGGCATGATAATTCTGTACATTTTTACACACAGTCATTTATATCATTCTGAGTCTCAAAGTTACAAGCTCAAAGCTATACGAAGACTTGTTAACCAGGCTGCTCTCACATCCAACATCAAAATAATGCCCATATGCAGAGGCCCCTAAATGGGTGGAGTCTAATTACACATTCTTGCAGTGATATATATAATGTAGATGTATATAGTGGCATGGCGTGCTCAGATTAACTTATTGGGGCTGAAATGCGCACATTACATCATAAACCTAATGCTGTTTCTATGAGCAGACCTGATTAGCTCAGTTAGCTCAGTTGAGCTGCTCATAGAAACAGCATTGTGATGTTGAGTTTAGCTCAGTTAGTGAGTAGGACCCTTGCTAGCAAGATGAAATAATTTATATTCTTTTTTTGGGTTGCATTTACTCGTGTAGGCAAATGAATGTACACATACAAGAACAATGTTTGATGCACTATTAAAAGACTTAGGAAACATTCACGCTATTATAAAATCCACTGTCTCTGTGCTAACTCGGTGCAGGAATAACCCCTATCCTGGGGCTAGTGGACCAGTCTGGATGCACTCGATGCAGTGCAATGGTTCCGAGGCGTCCATTGCTCAGTGTCCATTTGATGGCTGGGGTTCTTCCTGTCACCACCATGATGATGTCGGTGTTACGTGCAAACAAGGTCTGTTATTCACCTCAGTGGGTACCACCCTTGTTCCTTATTAACCCTCGGCGCGCATGCGCAGCGAGGGTTACAGTACTTGGTTTGTCCGTCTGTCAGTCAGTCTGTCTGTCTGTCTGTCTGTCTGTCCGTCTGTTACCACGTTTTCTGCCACCACGCGCAACAAACAGGTAAAATAGCGACACCAACGGGTTCAGCGCTACACAGGCTTGATTTTAAAAATGGCGATTTTCGTAAAAGTACTGCGTTCAGAAGTTATGGCGTGAAAAGCAAGTGAACAAGCCAATATGCTAATTAGCACTAGCTTACCTCGACCTTGCTCTGTGTACCTCGGAGGCACAAGAAGCCACAACGAAGGGCGTGTATCGACTCCCGCATGCTATCTACTACTGTAGCTATCCCGTGTCACACTCCGCGAGCTACTAGCGGGAGATCACGAGTAGATAGGCCCAGCCCATTAATTAGCGGTACCGCGCATGCCCAGTTCGCCGAGGGTTTGCACTTCAGTGCTTTTTCATTCACTTCAGTGGGTACCACCCTACACGCTATTTGCACTGCGATAGAATGTATGAAAATCTAACAGCTCAGGCATGCAAGAGAAAAAATGCTGCTTGGGCTTCTTTATAGGAAACGTATACATTCTGGTCTTTACCACAACTATACAAGATATATTTTGTTCCTATGTAGTTGTGCGTGCTATGCAGTCCTAGTGTCCGGAGCTGAGCATATGTAAATAAACATGTATACAAACACAAAATACGTAAATTGCTACCGTAATCATACTCTGCGCCGAGAGATAAAACATTAGTAGTTTGGTATGTATACATGCCTTCTGTCTTTTTGATTGCTTTTTGTCGTGTATTATCACATGTCAATTACTTATAAGGTAGAAGGCAAAGGCACACCAAATAGTCAACTACACACAGGACAGCTCTTTTTTCCAAGGAAGAAAGAAGAGCTGCCCTAGGTGGGATTCGAACCCACGACACTCTGCAGAGTAGGCCTGTAAAAGTTATGCACCACAGCTTTCTGGAGGTATGTAATACAACTCAAGACTTGATGGTGATTTATAATGAGCTATAACACCCCTCAGTAAAGATACACAAAATAAGTGTACATTACGTGCACACGTGCAATTGGGAGTGGGAGCGTGTGTAATGAGTTGTGTAATGACTTGCGAAACATCTGTGAGTGATTTGTATGTTCTCATCTTAGTCTCTCTTGCACCCTCGCAGCTGATCACGGAGATGCTCCCTATTACCCAATACGACTCAACAATGGGACAGCCACTAGCAACACCACCGGAGGACAGCTCCGGCACGGCAGAGTGGAGGTCTACATCAACGATACCTGGGGCACCATTTGTAACTACGGCTGGGGCATCGAGGATGCAGATCTGGCCTGCAGGCAATTAGGTAGGTGCCGTTACACATTCCTTTCATTCCGCGTTGATTCCTGGAACCCTGTATGTCCATGTGCATAATTACATATAGTGTACAGGAGTGAGAGTGTACTGTGCCATAGCACAGTGGTTTGAGGTGTGTCATTTGTGTTGTATTGTAGATTCGAACCCCTACCAGCTGAGTTGCCCTGGTAGCTCAGTTGGTAGAGCACTCGCCTAGACTACAGAGTGTCCACTCGCCTAGACTGCAGAGTGTCGTGGGTTCGAATCCTATGTACCCAGGGCAATTAACTGTTCTTCTTTTCTTTGAAAAGAAAGAGCTGTCCTGGGTGTAGTTGACTTGTTTGCCTTGCCTTACCTTTCTACATACCTCGTTACCAAGTTTTTGAGACATGCAAAATTGCATGTGCTGTTAGTGCGGTGAATGTGTAGTCAAGATTCATGAAGTACAAGGCTTTGTTGCAAAGACACCATCCTCTGATACCTCTCTTAGCGTATATATAGCACATATGTACATATACTATCTCATAAATCTCATCCCATAATATGCAGGGTTTTTCGGGGCCCTGTTTTCATCCAGTCGGTCAGGGTATCCAGTGGACACCAACGACTCGGTGCCCATCTACTGGACCCAGATGTTGTGCCACGGGGATGAGCTGTCTCTCTCTGAGTGTCACCACACTACACCAGATTACTGCTACCACTACAGTGACGCCACTGTCTTCTGTGCAGGTGTTACATAGCATGAACTTTTTTTTAGCCTCCCTGGCTTGGTTGTACATGTGTCTCTCTACTATCTACTTTGAGTGTGTAATATATACATGCTGCTAATACATGCGTAGTATACCTATAATGTTGTCTTTTGGAAGTGAATGCTGTTGACTGCTACCTGCCTAAAACCCTGCCTACATACAGAAGAGTCACCACTGTAATCCTTCCCTCTTCCCTACAAAATCTCACACATGTACCGCCAGTTGATGACCAGCCTCCTCCCCCACCTGAAGTCCGTCTGGTGACAGACGGAGACGATGGTCATGAGTTCGAAGGTCGTGTGGAGGTGAATGTGTACGGTGTCTGGGGAACAGTCTGTGATGACTACTGGGACGTGGTTGATGGAGATGTTGTGTGCAGGTGAGCGAGCTCTAAACCAAATGTCAGTGTGCACCTCGCGTTATAATGTGTCCACCTACTTTTGTGTATCATCATCCGGTTTACTAACCACCCCTGGCGACGTAATGTAGCAAATGTTGATTTCACAGACTTCTCTTTATCTTAAGCTGTTAATTCACTCTAATGCTAATATCCAACCCATTACAGAGCCAGTTTATCGCTCAAAGACAGGCTGTATCAGTTCCTCGTTAACCCTCGGTGCTCATGCGCAGCGAGGGTTACGGTAGTTGGTTTGTCTGTCGGTCTGTGTGTGTGCCGGATGCTTATTCTGGCACTACAGGCTACGAGGCGGCCAATTAGCGATACCAGCGGCTTCAGAACTACGCGAGCCTGAAAAGGGCGATTTTCCTGAAACGACTGCATTTGAGAGGTATGCGGTGAAAACAAGCGAAAGAGCCAATATGCATAATCGCTTACCGCGAACTGATCCGCTCCTGTGTACCTTGGAGGCTCAAGAAGTCACAACGGAGGGCGTGTATCAACTCCCGCACACTATCTACTAGTGTAGCTAGCCTGTGCCAGATTCTCCGCGAGCTACTAGCAGGAGACCACGAGTAATCGCATACTCTTAGCTCAACCAATCAAATAGCGGTGCCACGCATGTGCAGCGCGCCGAGGGTTCACACTTTAGTGCTTTCATTCTCATTCTGTATCCTGGTTTACAGTAGTTGTGGTAATAGACAGACTGTTAACAGTTCATTCTTGTGTTTGTGTTGCAACTCTCCAGGATGTTGGGATATGCCTATGCTGAAGAGGTTGGATACAGATCATCGTTTGGACAAGGAGCAGGCCCCATCTGGATGGATTATGTCCAATGCAACGGGACTGAAGACAGCATTGATCAATGTAGCTTCCCAGGCTGGGGAATTAATTCGTGCTACCACTACTCTGATGCCTCTGTTGTCTGCTCCAGTGAGTGGTTCTGGTTGTATTTTAATGTTTGCTGCAGTGTAGTGTGGCAATATTAATGCACCCCTGTACTTTCATCATAATTAGCTCTTTCCGGCCTGGTTTACTTATATACTAGTATGGAACAATTAGCAACGTTTACTCAGAAACAAAGCGAGTAAGTAAGTTGCGGTGGCAGAGGTATGCTCTTGTTCAGGGCTTAGGCACTACACTCCCTACATACTAGCTTAACAAAAACATGAGCTATTTAAATTACATGCTTATTGCACGTATATACAATTCTGGCCCAAATATGAGTTCGACAAAACGTGATTTATCCCACTCCTCCAGACCGTTCAGCAGGTGCTGACGTGAGGCTTGTTGGAGGCTCCACCTCAATGGAGGGCCGAGTGGAAATACTTCACAACGGCGTGTGGGGTGAGATTTGTGTTGTTGCTAAAGCACAAGAGTTAGTTCTGTAGTAATTGAGGTATGAGAGGGCAGCAGAGTGTTTTATGGCCCGTCGAGACCAGCTTTATGAGCATAATGTAGCATGTCTCTTTTGTCGTGTTCTGTACCGTGGCCAATTCAAAAGGTTGTTACCAGGAATGAAGCCGGTTAGAGACACACGAGGTCGCCTCACCGAGCGTGCATTGACTGTGGTTGTATGATGAGCGCTCTCTCTATGCCATATATGTAAGCTAACCAGTTCATGATAGCATAATTATTATTCAGGACTAGCTAGTTTCAATACAAATCCCCCCTCCCCTAACGTGTAGGTACTGTCTGTGATGACTACTGGGGCCAGGAGGATGCGCTGGTCGTGTGCAATCAGCTCGGGTTCGTCGGAGGAGCCACGGCTGTTCGTGAGAGTCAGTTTGGCCAGGGCTCGTCCAACCAGCCAATCTGGTTGGACGACGTGCAGTGTACTGGGTCCGAGATGTATCTCTCTGACTGCGAGAGTCTCGGGTTTGGAATCCACAACTGTCGTCACTATGAGGATGCCGGCGTGGTTTGCGAAGGTTTGTTTGAAATCATTCATTGAGGGTGTGACGGTGATGATCTGTTAGTGCTGTGAGGGTATATAGCATGAGTGAGACATATATACTTACAGTAGGTATGTAAATGCCCGGTGCAAGAATGCAATTAAGCTTCCATTTTTAGTAACAGTTTCTAAATTGGGCAGCCCCCCCCTCCTCCTTAACACCAAGCAAAACGTGTGGCATGTTGTTAGTCAACCTCAACTCTTCCAATTTCTCCCTAGCTAAACCCCTGCACCCAGGAAGTAATGTGGATTCTATTGGGATATGTGGATGTATTTTTTACTGATGCTACTTCCTATTACGTATTGGCTGTCCAATTGGTGTTGATGTCATAATGATTTGAACACCTAATGTGTATTTTCAAAGAGTCTGAGTTCGGGGTCCCCGTTCGTCTGGTGGATGGAGGTTCAGAGAGTGAAGGAAGAGTTGAGATCTACTACCATAACAGGTTAGTGGATCTTGGGCACTGAAGTTTGACGGAGAGTGTTGTCTTGAACATAATACTCAATAATCATAAAAGCTAACATTTAAGCATGTATATAGGCTAACTGATGTGAAAGCAGAACATTTTATAAAATCTTTCAGGTGGGGCACAATTTGTTCTGCATACTGGACCACCTCCGATGCAAATGTGGTTTGCCGCCAATTGGGATACAACGGTAGGTTTGAAGCAAAGTGTGTGCTGTGGATATGCTGTGAAATGAAGTAAAAAGCTGTGTCGATGGTACATTGGCATAACAGGCCATTGAATCACATTTATACTACGTTCACCATTTTTGTCTCAACTCAGGTGCATTACGAGCATTGAGTAACTCTTATTTCGGAAGTGGTGATCTGCCAACGCTGATGGCCTACACTGATTGTTACGGACGTGAAAGTGAGCTGGCCAACTGCTATGGATTCCGCTACTCCCCCTACATCCCGTCCTACTGCTCCAACAGTACAGTCGCTGGTGTCAAGTGTTGGAGTAAGACACTTTTTAAAAAATATATGTATATACTGCTCTATATTTAGTGCAGATGGAGTGGATGCGTTTTTCACCTTAACACTTGAAAATTGCTAAAACACCAACATCTTTGAAATCCTCACACGTTTCCCACTCATGTTTTAGCGCTGTGTCCCATGGGTCAAATTTTCGTAAAGATGCCTGATCCACTGTTAGTGGGCATCACAACAGTGTATGTACGCAGCCAGGGTTACATACATGCTGTACATTGACTGTTCTGAAGCTGCTGTGCCCTGTGTATTAGTGGGAGTCACAACGGACAGGATTACATTTAGTTGACTAGTTTGCTTTGCCTTGCCTTTCTACCTCGCTACCTTGTTGTTGACACATGCTGTGCGTTGGACCTTCTGTGCCTGAAAAGGCTCTACAGAAGCCTAAAAGCTTAAGCATGCCATCAACTGCAAGTAGTGACTCACATTTGTGAAGACACTACACTTCTCAAACATTCCCACATAACATGTATTTTTTCACTCCTCAATAAATCTCTATTCGAAGCTGGTCAAACCGTACAGTGGCAAGTACAGCACCTTCAAATTGCTAGTTGAGTGGCTGGATTGTGTATTAAGGACTCCTTACTATTGTGCAGCTGAGTGTAACCCGCCTCCTTGCCCGCCGCCAGCTATTCGTCTTGTCGGTGGCTCGAATGACCATGAAGGTCGTGTGGAGATCCTTCTGGATGGAGAGTGGGGGACAATATGTGATGATGGCTGGGATCAGCTCGACGCTGAAGTTGTCTGCCGGCAGCTCGGGTTCCTTCCCTACGGAGCCGAGGCTGTTTTCTACGCTCGTTTTGGGCAGGTAAGGCTCTTCGGTTGGCTGTATCATTTGAGGAGTGTGTCAGTACGTAAAGGTTAGTTTAATTAACTAATACAATTGAGGTCAGTGGAAGAGTAGTTAGGTTTACGTTTAATTGTTTGTATTATACTACCATTTTCAGATCGTATGGTTTTATGCGTAGGCTTAGTGCGGGTTCAACAAACAGTCATATAAGAAAACTTTTATTACTTACTCCGTGCCACAAATTGTCTTTAATGACATAATATGAATATTACTTATTACATACTGTCTCGTTTACCAAATTTGTCAGGGTACCGGCCCAATTATACTTGATTATGTGGGGTGCAATGGACTGGAGCTGTATATAACAGACTGCCCCAACATTGGCTACTTCCAGCACTACTGTAGCCATTATGAGGATGCTGGTGTCACCTGCACACGTAAGGACCAACCAGAAACTACGCAATGCATTTTAAAGTTAGAGCACAGGTACACAATGGTACACAATTCAAACTGCTCCATAGAGTGGCCTGCCAGTAATGAGTGCTAACACTTAGTGTCAGACATGAACAGAAAATTTTGAGTAAAGACCATGAAAATATAGGAACCACAAACTTTTGTTTTTCGCTTCTTGAATGTGAACAGCGATATGTCCGATGGAGCCTTGTCGGGGGTAGTATCCAAGGTTACCACTACTGTTGCGTAATATAGTATGTGTATGGCAGGGAACATGTACAGTAAGTGGTGTGCTCTAACCCTGACGATACAGCTCGCAATCTGAACGATGAGTTCACAAACCCCATCCGCCTCGTCGTCAACGGAAATGAGACCGGCGTGAACGAGGGAACCATCCAGATCTTCTACAACGGGACTTGGGGCACCGTATGTGACGACTACTGGGGTTTCTCAGAGGCCGAGGTGGCCTGCCACATGCTGGGATTCGCCGACGCCATCAGAGCCTATTCCAGGTTTGTCACTTTCAGCCTTGTCGTTCTAGAAGTTATAAGTGCGTGAGCACTCGCACAGATAACTGATCAAACTTGCTGTCTCTACCCTTTTGAAGTATGCATTGTGTTAAAACGGCAAATGACCAGCAGACGCATGGCATTTTTTCCATCCACATTACTTACTTCCAAATGTGTTTGTTGTTGTATATAGAAGGCCCAAGTGTAGTCTTCTTTAATAGTTTGTTGCAAGTCGTGTTACTAATATTAGATAGATGTTAAGGTAAATAGCTAAAGCAATGACCAGGTGAACAAATTGTGCCAATTGTTTTGCAGGGGTATAATATATGTATAAAAGTAATCAGCTTTGCTTGCATTTTTACTCCATTAACCTTGTGTATTGCATCTTAGTGCCTACTTTGGCCCTGCACCTGGTGACATCCTCCTGGACAACATGAGATGTGCTGGGACAGAGCACGAGCTGATAGAGTGCTCCCACAACGGAGTCTTCAACCATGACTGTTCTCATGAGGAAGATGCTGGAGTCTCCTGTACAAGTAAGCTCTCTTTCTTGCCTAGTGCCATTAAATAATACCAACCTCGATGCAAGCATGCATTGCTAATAAATACAAACATGCATTTGTCATCAACATACATGCATGAGGGCAAAGCAAAGGCAAACACGCCCGGGTGGGATTTGAACCCACGACACTCTGATGATGCAGTACCACTAATTGGTGGGCTGGGCTACGCTGTCTAGTCATCGTGGTCTCTCTTCTCGTGTAGCACGCCGGAAATCTGACACTGGCTACCTTCACTAGTACTAGGTAGCCTTTAAGGCATTGCAAGACTTGAGACTCACCCTCTGTTAGTACGCTAACAGGGGGAATTATGCATGCTCTATTGCTGATTAATCAGTCATTATTGGGGATGAATAAGCCCCTAGTATTCTAGGGGGCTTTATTCATCCCAATAATGACAGATAGTTATTCATAGTCAAGAGGTTTTGTGTGTATTACCCTCGCGGTGCATGCGCAGCGAGGGTACTGTAGTTGGGTGTTTTGTGTGTGTGTGGTGTGTGTGTGTGTCTGTTACTTACATCTCACTTTTCGAATGTCTGTGTCGTCTCACAAACGATATGACCTACTCAACGGGCAATGAAGGTCAGATATTTTGTGGGGTTTTCTCTGAAAATGCTCCTTTGCAAAGCTAGAGCGCTTCCAGCATTGTATGGCTAATGCCGGTAGTCGCCATTTATCGCTGGCGGATAAATGCGCATGCGCTTATATTAGCACCGACGGGTCCGCTTGCTCTGTTATCTTGAAGGCACAAGAAGTCACAACGAATGGCGTGTGATCGACTCTCGCGTGCTATCTTACTGTAGCTAGCCCGTGTCAGACACTCTGTGAGCTACTTCGCCGAGGGTTTGCTACTTTAGTGCTTTCATTAACCTCGGCGCGCATGCGCATGCGAGGGTTACTGTAGTTGGGTTGTCTGTCTGTCTGTCTGTCTGTTACTCTCATCTCACTTCTCGACTGTTTGTTGTCTCACAAAGGATACGACCTACTGAAGCGGGCAATGAAGGTCAGAAATAAAGGCGGTTTTCTCTGAAATGCTCCGTTGCAAAGCTAGAGCGCGAGAAGCCATATGCAAATACACAACGGAGGGATGGCTTACCACAGTCGGATCGATCCGCGTGTTCTGCGTACTCGAGCACCAGAAGATGCAACGCAGGGCCTCTCGCATGCTATCTAGCCCGCGTCAGACTTTGCGCGAGCTGGCAAGAGACCACGAGTAACAGCGAAACTAACAGCCCATCAATTAGTGGTACGGCGCATGCGTTTACTTAGCGCTGTGCGCGTCACAGTGCGCCGAGGGTTTGCACTTCAGTGCTTTTCATTGTGTCTGTCTGTCTGTCTGTTTGTCTGTTTGTCTGTCTCTTACTCTCAATCTCACTTCTCCGTGTGTTGTTCGCTCTCACAAAGGATACGACCTACTTATCGGGCAATGAAGTGTCAGAAAATATGTGGGGGTTTTCTCTGAAAACTGCTCCGTTGCAAGCTGGAGCGCGAAAAAGCCAATATGCAAATACACGACGGACGGGGTGGGGTGGCTTACCACGGTCCGATCGATCCGCGTGCTCTGCGTACCTCGGAGGCACCAGAAGATGCAACACAGGGCGTGTATAGCCTCTCGCATGCTATCTAGTAGTGTAGTAGCCCGCGTCAGACTGCGCGAGCTGGCAAGAGACCACAGAGTACAGCTAAAACTAAACCCAGCCCTATCAATTAGGGGTACTTGCGCATGCGTTACTTACGCGAGCGCTGTCACACGTACACTGCGCCGAGGGTTTGCTCTTAGTGCTTTTCATTAAACCAGTAATAATCTCCCGTACTCATTCATGTCTAAAGCAATGAAGGTTGTAAATGAAAGTTGTAAATGATGAACTTAACATTTATTCATGTGTATTCACACACATACATACGCAGACTACACGGCGTCTGAGAATCCAGTTCGTCTTGTGGGTGGAAATGGCCATAACAAAGGTCGGGTAGAAATCTACAACCTGGGACAGTGGGGAACTGTCTGTGACGATGGCTGGACTGTCACTGATGCAAACGTGAGATTTTTGGTGCAAAAAACCCTACACACACACACCCACACCCGGGAGTCAAAGACGAGCGACTATGTAGCTCAATGTGCTTAGCTAGAATTATAGAATTGTATCAGGGCTGGCACCACCAGAGTGCACCAGGTGGACATGGTCCCTCTATCTCATTATTCATGCCATGAATATTCTTTGTATGGGACACTTAGACCCCCAAATAGTTGTTACTAAAGTCTGTTCGCGTTCACCTTACCGCCGGAAGTGCACTAGTCAAAACTGTTTACGCAAGGTTGCGTCACAATTGAAATATCGCGAACATTTGTGGGCAGTGGATGTCGCGCATGCGTTGAATACGTTCTACGTGCATAGATAGTTCCGTGAGTTTATCTAGTAAAGACGGTTTATACTGACCTTTGCACTGTCATTCGCCTCTCATTCTTGTCTTTTCCTTGGTCTGGGCTCCCGCAGTAGCCGGGGAGAGAGGGTTCTTGCTCGCGCACATTGGACCCGCGGTCAAAGGAACGTCGCGTACTTTGCTTACAGCTAAGTACGTGAGTGGGCGTTGGACGCGCTCGCAAAGCAGATAAATAGAACCTACGCTCAACTACAACCACGCTGCGCTTTGAAATTTCGAAATCGGTCGCTGTTTAGCTACATTACGGCAGATTTCCTACCGGCAAGGTGAACGCGAATAGACTTTAGGACCATCTTAAATGAACTGATTGTCCCCCAGTAAAATATCTCTGGAGCCAGATCTGCAAATTTATGTGCATATGTAACTTTGTTACCTAGTGGTTTATGGATCCATACACAACTGCAGGTGGTATGTGTGCAGCTGGGCTATGCTGGAGCCAACAGGGCCACAGTCAGAGCAGAGTTTGGACGGGGAACTGGAACCATCTGGCTGGACAATGTCGCCTGTACTGGTCTGGAGACTGCACTAGATTTGTGTGCTAGTAATGGTTGGGGCAATCATGATTGCAGTCACTATGAAGATGCAGGGGCTGAGTGTGAGGGTGAGTTCCAGCCCACACTACTAACACCCCCCCTGATCCCTCTACTGAAGCAATCCTCACAATTACCCCCTTACTTTAGCCTGTACTTGAGTGTGTTGTGGGCTCTTAAGAGAGTTCCCCTGGGTGTAGTTGAATTGTTATCTTTTTTGCGTAAGTGAACGCAGTAGCTCTAGGCTAAAACATGGTGTACACTACCTAAATTTAGTGCAAACCCTCGGCGCACTACGCGTGCCCGGTATCGCTAATTGATGGGCAGGGGCTAGGCTCTGCAGTTACTCGTGGTCTCCCGCTATATAGCATACTTACCAACCATCCAGCTTTTTGCTTGAAAATCAAGCAAAAATACTGCCTATCCCACCAGAAAATCGCCAAATCCCTCTTTTTTGTGCTAACCTGTGATGCATCATGCCCATACATTTTGAATGGACATGCAGCATTATCAAGCAAAAATACTCCAGATCAAGCAAATTTGACATATTTCTCAAGCAAAGGTTTATCTGCAGGTTGGTAGGTATGATATAGCAGCTCGCGGAGAGTCTGACACGGGCTAGCTACACTAGTATACTGCATGCGGGAGTCGACACACGCCCTCTGTTGTAACTTCTTGTGCCTCCAAGGTACGCGGAGTAGGCAGATCAGTTCCAGGTAAGCCAGCGCGATTATGCATATTGGCTTTTTCGCTTGTTTTCACGGCATATCTCTCGAACGCAGTCCTTTCAGGAAAATCGCCAAATATTTTCTCAGGTTCGCATGGTTCTGAAGCCGTTGGTATTGCTCATTGGCCACCTCCTAGCCTGTAGTGCCAGAATAAGTGTCGACAGACAGACAGACAGACAGACAGACAGAACGACTACTGTAACCCTCGCTGCGCATGCGCGCCGAGGGTTAACTATGATTCTGATATAACCAAACATTAATGATGTCTTGAATGAGGAAATTGAGTCAGCTGAGCGTATAGATAATGGCAGAGAATTCCATCTTGCCTTTGCCTTTCTAATGCAGATGTATTACATGTACATGTAATCTGTATTACGTAGTATAGCTAAATTGCCTTGTGGGTTTTTATTCTCGAGGGCATCGGATCTTCAGCACTATTGAAAATGGTCAAACCCCCATAGTTATAACTGGCAATATGTTTTTAAAATAAATAACAGGTGCAATGCTCGCAGCTAATGCCAGGTCCAAAATTTGTTTTCGTGAAAGAACTAGATGTGTGATGCATTTTTTTCACTTTGGTGGTAGTTTACTATTTGGAGAGAGCCCTAAATTTGCTACACGAGTATTGTTTTTTTCACTGGTTTTCACGTTATTCTGTACCCTTTGAAGGAGAGGTGCTCCCTATCAGGCTACGGGGTGGCTCCACTGATATGGAGGGGAGAGTGGAGGTCTATTACAACGGGACGTGGGGCACAGTGTGTGACGACTACTGGGACCTCAGTGATGCAACAGTCGTCTGCCGTCAGCTGGGATATGATGTGGCCGTCAGTGCCGAGAGTTTGGCCACTTTTGGACAAGGACAAGGTGTGCTCCCTGTTTTGCTTAGCTTTGCCTTTGAGTGCCATTACAATTGCCATGTTCACACGGTGCATTCCATTTTTTCTCTCTCATCCTCTCCACACAGGAAAATCCTCTTACACTGGGGTTTTTTTTTAATACTTACGTACCTATAAATGCAGTATCATGCCAATGTATATACGCGATAATTAGTATCAGATTCGAGCACCTCACTGTGCAGATGAGGTTTGATAGTAGACCGCTTACAGTCATAAAAAAGAGGGGTCGAACAGTTGTCAACTAGCTCTGTATCATTGCACATCAGATTAGAAAAGAATTATAGTACAAGCCAGGACAGTTACATGTATGTATCATCATGGTGACCAGAACCACACTAATCAATACCACAAAGAACTGAAGAATCGTGTCTTGTTCATTTGCCTGCAGGTCCGATCTGCTGGATGATGTGCCTGTGTGTGGCAACGGAGAGCATCTCTCTCTGAGTGCGCACTTGGGTTTATGGTGTCCCAACTGTCGCCACTACCAAGACCGCTGGTGTCCGCATGCTCAAGTGTTTTGTTTGCTGAAATATGTGCACTGCGAGCAGAGCATTTAGCAGCAATGTCGCATTATCCCATAGGTGCTTTGCCTTTATAACTCGTGATGCCAGAGGAGAAGTGTGTGTATGCTAGTGCTGATGAGGCGTCCTCGAACAAACATGCATTCACAGACAACAACCTGTTAAACCCAGTGAGCAGTCTCGCAGAACACCAGCCGTTTCTCCCTATCTTTTTTCTCTTGGCATCACATCACCCGATGCTTATTGTTTGAAGCGATCGGCATACAACTATTCGTAGCAGCATGGATCACGCATCTACTGTATGGGCATGCATACGATATATGGTCCCAACAGTCTGGAGTATATTACATCTGCACTCACTTTACAGGTTCATATGCGAAAACACAATAATTCAAATGCCCAATTTCCGCATTGACGTCACTGTTTAAGGAAACACAAGTGTGCGATTTTTTTCCGAACATTTTTCTCCGACTATACGTAGTAGGAAAATCTTCACATGCCTCTTGTATGGAGTACGCCACATAAGCCGAATAAACTGCTGAAGCTGTAGTTAGCTGTAGTAGTTAGTTTTCCCCATAGACGTCACTGCTTACAGGAGTGTAGTTAAACACAATTGTGCGATTTTTTTTTAAAGCATTTTACCCTCTGATGTTGACGTTGGTCCACATTCCCTCTTGTATGAAGTTGCCTCATAAGCTTACTTCAGCGTAAGTTAGCCGGTGGTTAATCCATACATACCAGTGGCAAAGCCTTGTGGGGATGAATCTCATTAGTCCAGAACCACAAGTGCTGTGCTCCTGACAGCCTTTATAAAATCGTGATTGGCAGAGGAGAAGTTGGTGCTGATGAGTGCCAACAAGACCGAAACAGCTGTGGCACGTGAGACTGGCTGGGTAAACCGAACCCAGGTTGACCCAATTCAGTTGGGCTCTCTCATATAACCCTGTTTCACATAAACCAGGTCTTAAAATTTCCTTCTTACTTCATAAGAAGTACACTTAGTCATAAATGAAGAGCCGACCTATAATTTACTTTATCATTGGGGCTGTATTATGCACCATACAGCTTCACGTACCAGTGCACATTAAATTAGGCTACTAGAGCTTTGTAAACAGTGTTGTGAAAATTTTGCATGTACGTACTGTATGTTCCTTGGCCCCCAAAGAGTTCGTTCCCCATAGTCTTTTCACATGACCCTCCACAGCTGTACCAGACAATCCCACCCAGTCCAACTAATTGACGGCTCCTCGGCAACGAGGGTCGGCTCCAGATCTACTACAACAACCAGTTTCTGGGGGGGGGGGGGGGGGGTGGGACAAACCCACCGGCCGGGTGTGACGACAGTTGGACTCTCAGCGATGCTAACGTTGTCTGCAAGTCTCTTGGTTTCCCAGGAGCCGTTCCAATGACTCTTACACGAGTATATGCTACAACTGTATATACTTACGTACAATCTGCGCTTTAAGCCCTTTCTTGTATATCTTGGCATAGTGGATGCGTCAAAATGTTTGTAAGGCCCGCTTAATCACGTACTAGCGACATGTTTAATTTGGCTTGTATCACACGTACAAAGCGTAGTAACACACATTAAATGTTTCTGTTTTTAACATACGTACGGTATGGTAAGTACTCTAGTTTAGTCCTTCGACAATTTCCCACTGGCCGGAGCACTATTTGCAAGCAGGATATACCTTGTATCATTCCTCAGTGTTTTGGAGCAGGGTCAGCGGTCATCATCTGCTGGACAACGTTGCTCTGCATGCTGTCCGGAGATGTTCATCCCAGGACTGTGCCCATGACTTTGGAGAGACAACTGTCAACAACACTGCCGCGACGGAGGCGTGCGATGCCTCCGTACGTAACATACATATGTGTAGGGACAGTAATGTGCATAAGCGTACTGTGATAGGCTAGTTACAGTCTCTAGTGGCATAAAGGAATGTGTCAGTATATAGGGCAGTAATGTTACTAAAGACTGAACCTGTAGATTGCATGCTTCAATCGTTCACTGTGCCCTATCGTTTTGTTCTAATCTGCCAGATACGATTCTACTTATATACATACCAGCCATGGGCGTGGTGCACCACCTGCAGCGGATCTGGTTTAAAGCATGATTGCGTGTATCTTGTGGGTGTTGCTCCCAAAGCCCTCCCCACTAATTCACCTGGTGTTGCTCCATACAGACGACAGCTTACTCTATAGTTTATAGGGTCATTAAGTTGGCTATGCTATTTTCCTATCCAATATTACTTGCGGACATCAGTAATACCCGCAGAGGTTCGTCTGGTAGATAGGTATAACAGCTCGCCGTGCAGGGAGAGTGGAGGTCAACTATGATACAACCAGGATGGGCACCATCTGTGGATGGACCAGTAGGTGTAACACCTCGTTCTGTTCCTGGTGGTTGCACTGTCCTGCGGGAGAGGAAAACATATTCTTTGTGTTGACGCGATTTCAGACTTGGTAGTGGAGTCCAGACACCAATGGAATGAAAAGTGTGCCTATATTAGTGAGGGTGTCTGTTTTTTAGTCAGCGAGAAAACTGTTCTCGACTAAAGAAAAGGTGTCCCTTTTAGAGAGGTGTCATATTTGAGGGTGTCATAGAGAGAGGTCAACTACATGCTACAATATTTTTTGCTGTAGCTTTTAGAGAGTTTTCGTCATTTCAAGGGTGTCCTTGGAGAGGTATCCACAGTGTACTCCAAATTTCTTTGCAGCTGGGGTCTTCATGATGCTGACGTTGTGTGTCGGATGTCGGGACACATCAATCGGCTCAGTCGGCTCCCAGAGGGAAGCTTCTTTGGAGGGTGGAATGGAAGTCATTTGGTTCGATGACTTCATATGTACTGGACACGAGGAGTCCCTACTCGACTGCTCCCCACAGTGGGGGTCAGGTTTCACACGACTGTATATCACGGAGAGATGAAGTGATGCCAGTGCTGTGTGCTTTGGTAGCTAAGATTGTGCAATGTTTGTCGTCTTGTATACTCTTCTCCTATGTATTCGTAAAGTCCATTGCAGTAACTCTAGCCTCGCCATCTCACTTTTCTTTTTAACAGATTTTGCAGTTGCCGTAACTTTTCTTGGGATGATGGACAATCAGAGTTAGTAACCAGCAGTTTCATCGATACACCGAGGGCACTCGGGTGGACTAACCTGTGACAATGGTACCATCCAACGCTCTCTGTTAGCTATGCCATATGTGCTGCAAATGGACAGTGGACTCCACACACTCCGGCCTGCTCAGGTAATGTACAGTGGAATCTCCAAACAAGGGACACTTTGTGGACAACATTCGTCCCTTGTAGAGAGGTCGCCCTATCTCAGAAGTCAAATAATACACTGAAGTATTATTAGCATGGGGTGAAACAGGCGTCCTTTGTTGAAAGGTCGTCCCTATCTCGCAGGGTCCCTTACGAGATGTTCATCTGTAACTTCATTCTCCCCCTCTTTCTACTTGTTTCAAATGTTCCTGACCAAATGTTTTTAGTCTTCATGGCTTATGTCAAGGATTTCTTCAATACCCTCTTTTAGTTATAGTAAAGCTTGTGCTATAGGGGGTGCAAACCGACCATTGCAGACCTCCGAGTAGTGACTGAATAAGATTGTATTTGTCCAGCATATGTGCGTTTATTGCCTGCTCCTGATCAGACAAATATAGTCTGAATTAAAGTGCTAAAGTGTATCATTTTCCTCCATTGACGAGGAAGGTTATGGGGCATAAATGTTTTGGTTTGTTTTTTTTATGAATTATAATGCTGCTCTCTCAGTCAGTTGTCCCACTCTCCGGAGTCCTAATCATGGTGTCTGAGTATTACGGACAAGACCCAGGTGTTAGTTTCGTGTTGTGGTGGACGATGGCTACACCTTGAAAACCACTGGCGATCCCAGCACGGTTGTGTCGTCTGACTGGGTCGTGGAGCTCTACTCTTGGTGGCTGCAAGGAAGGTTGGGTTTGAGGGGAAATGTTGCAGTATTTTATGGGATTTGAAACTAAGTGCTTGCCATAACTTAGTGCGTAGAAGAGTTGTAACTATAATGCAGTATTATGCCTTGCCCCCTCAAGTATTGGGTGTGGCCTGAGGATAATACATCACACTTGATCGTGAGGTCCGGATCGATCCCTGTCTGGATCATTTTTATAATGATGTAATGTGAGGGTTGATATAAGAGGAGCCCTTTTTTTCATCACTCTCGTGGCCAGCCAAGTGGCTCAGTGGTTAGAGACGTGGGACTGACACATAAGGTCCCGGTTCGAATCCCGGACCGCACTGAACTGTCAGGTGGTTCCAGAGCATTGGCTGGGAACAGCTCTGTTCCTCCCCTTACCCATGAATCTACTACTGACCCATGTTTCTCAAAGGGCAGCGTATAGTTCGGCATAGCACTGCGTCCGTAGACGTCTGTCCAGAGATGGAGGGCTTGCCCATATGTTTTATTTTTTCAACTTAGAAATAATTGTTTTTCCTAAACATAAGTTGAAATTGTGTATAACATTCAGTAATATTTTTTACTGTATGGCCAGTAATGGTTTTAAGCTTCTCAGATTTTTCTCTGGATAGATGGAGGTTGCCATTTTTGGAACATCTGTTTTGATAACTGTAGGGCCAGTAATTTTTAAGCCTCTATACAACTTTGAACAGCTCTCGTTCCTCCCCCTTACCCACAGATCGATCTTGCCCTTGAACCACATA
>CASHTH010002855.1:0-50902 GCA_030341885.1 Geodia barretti | reverse complement strand
CCCCCCCCCATAGTCGGAGAGGTTCCACTATGGTCTCTCTGATTCCTTGGCATTTGTCCGTTACACGAGAGTCTGTCACGAAGTCATGGCATTGAGTACCGACACCAAACAGGACAGGTTCAGCGATCTACTACGTTTAGCTCGGAACATAGGTAGCTTATCTGATCACCTCATTTTGGCTTTTGAACTCAAAGCGGTTTTTTAAACTGTGGGTGAGGGTTGAGGTTGTTGTGTAGTGCGATATGATCCAAAACTCAGAAAAGAAAATTTTAACTCATCCTGCTGCTTGGAGAAGTCAAGTCTCAGAAGACTGTATGTCGTTAGGGTCCAAAACAGTGAGAATAATCGCTCGCATTTGCAAATCTGTGATTCATGTCGTTTGCAGTGCGAAGTAATGGGAGAGCCTATTGAGAGTACTTGCTTTCGATGTTCACCAGTGACAGGTCAAATGCTATGCCATGCCGTGTAACCAACGGATTGAAGTGATAGTGCGGGCCAGCAGGAGTGCGAGCACAGGAGGCTTCCTCCTCTCTCTCTGCAGAAATCCTCGTCACCCATTGCAAGGTGAAACATGAGTTTACAACAGCCCACTAGGCTGCAACTACTGCTGGGTCTTGGTAGCGTAAGTAAATGCTTTGCAAGCTCGTACATAGAGAAGACTAGTGTGCACACGGTCCATTATTAGTTGACAGCAATTGTGACAAAGATGAATCAGGCAAGTACATGTTATGAGGACATAAACGCAGCGGAAATCAAGCAAAACCGCAGTGACGGAATATGCTATGTTCTAGATCTTGAAGTCAAAAGCCAGCTGAAAGTAATACCAGATTGATCTCATTTGTGATGCACTGTCGGTGTGTTTTTGAAGTAAAACCAGAGCTAAAATCTGTGTTCATCGATGCGTCTTGTACCCTGCACTAGTAACATTTTCACTATGCATTATTTGATAATCAGGCGTTTTTGTAACGAATTAAACTGGGCACATCGCGCCGCGAGGGGTACAGCACTGGGTTCGTGAGTGAGTGTGTCTGTCTCGGATTGTTAGCAGGTTTTCTGGCACCAGTGCAGAAAGAAATCCGCCAAAGAGTAATAGTAAAGGGTTTAGTGCTACACTGGCTGAATTACCAACAATACTGCGTTCAAAAAAGTATGGCGTGTGAACAGCAAGGTTAACAAGCCAATAGCAAATAGCACAAGGCTTAACTCGACCGAGGTCCACTTGCTCTGTGTTACCTGAAGGCACAAGAAATCACAATTGAATTGTGTGTTATCGGACTAGCATGCCTATCTACTACTGTTAGGCTAGCCTGGTGACTCTCAGGGGAAGGCTACTCTAGTGGTAAGCGCATCAGCATACTAATAGAAGCCCATCAATTAGCGTATCACGCATACCACAGTTCCCGAGGGTTTGCACTTCAGAAATTTATAGAATTTGTTCCTGTTATTAACCTCGGCGGGCCGCGCATGAGCAGACGAGGTTACAGTCACTTGGTCTGTCCGTTCGTCGTCCCGTCCACCGGTTTTCTGCCCACACGCGCGACCAAAACAGGTAAAAATAAGAAACCAACGGGTTCAGCGCTAAACCCGTTCATTTTTTAAAATGGCGCGAATTTTGTAAACGGCCACATTCAAGTTATGGCAGAAAAGAACGTGACCAAGCCAATATGCAAAAAGCACAGGCTTACCTCGACCGGGGTGTCGCTGCTCTGTGTACCTCGGAAGGCGCAAGAAGCACAGCGAAGGGCGGTTATCAACTCCCCCATGATTAGTCTACTACTGTAGCGGGCCTGGGTCAGACTCTCGCGAGCGTACTCCACGAGTAACGCATACATACAAATAGCCCAGCCCATCAATGAGCGGTACCGCAGCCAAGTGCGCATGTTCGCCGAGGGTTTGAACTTAGTGTTTTTCATTACATTAGCAGTACATTAAATGGATGTGGGGGAAGGGGATTTGGAGATAGAGGACATATAAAGGTAATCCCAGACATTCAGTGAAGATTTTGGGCAAAAGAAGTCAGTATACCTCCTTTGCCGTTTGGACAACACTGTTTTATATTTGAACTCTTCTCGCAAACAGGGTATAACAATCATATTTTAAACAGCTAGCTTGGTTCCAGTCGGATGTGACTATATGTTGTCAAAGTGAAGTGGTACGTTTATTTAAACCTAAAAATAGTAAGTGTATGAAGGTGAATATAACATATGTTGTATGAGCAGAGGTCGCGGATGTGGGATAAGTCTAGGTGTGTGTTTTTGTGTGCTTTGTAACAACCCATTCTCAGTACATAACGTGTTTTGCAGTTGTGATGCATGGGTGTTGGTTTTAAAGGGACTCATATTAAACCACGTGCTTTGCTGTTGGAACACGTTCCCTCTTTCTCCACTCCCCCCAAAAAAAAACTACGGGGTTTTATATGAGTGCATGCTTACGCTAAGGCATCGGATTGTTCCCCTGGTCAGTCCCCCCTTTTTTTGATGGAAAAACCGGGCTTAATGGCCATCAGCTTGAATTGTGTATCGAAAACCACACCACCTACAAACCAGTTACCATTTTTTCATGTTACAGGCGTTGTCAGGCTTTGTTTGGTACTTCATAGTATACAGCTGCAATTCCATTTTATCGCACTTTAAGGGGCATTTTAAATGAAAAACATGTGTGGTATGTTTTTGTATACTTGTGTTCGTCAATTGTACATTCACATGTGGGCCTAAAAGAGGCCCGTTGTCCTTCCTTCCGTCGTCTGCTACCACAATTTCCCACTACGACGACAAACAAAAGAAAGAGCAATAACAACAGGTTAACACTGACTGGCTTAAATTGCAAAAGGACTGCATCGGTGTTAGGCTGAAAACATAAGTGAACAGCCAGATGCAAAATAAAACAGGTTAACCCGACCAGGCCACCCTTTCTTGCGTACCTTTGAGGCACCAGAAGTTCTAACACAGCGGCGTCTTTAACTCCATATGTACGTGTGGTAGTGTAGCTAGCCAGTAGTGTTACTCTCAGAGGGCTGTAGAGACTGCAACAACCAGCACAACCAAACCCACAATTAGCAGTAAGGGCCTGAAAATATATGGGTGTCAACACACACACACGTGCAGTGAGCTGAGGGTTTAAAAACTTAGTCAAAATTTGGTATTCACTAAGTACGGTAGAAAGAGGGTGTAGGGTGGCGAAGAATTATGCGGGAACAGAGAAAAAGAGTGAAGCCGGAGAACCGGAAGAGCAGCGGGTAACGTACCCCCCCCCGACACGCAAAGGTCGACACCCCGTATGGGTTAGGGTATGGTGGTTGTCGTGTGCTACGGGGTTGTTTTTCAGCTGGCGGGGTCCGAGGGAGTAGGTGTCCGCTATGTTGCTCATTCTCTCCGCTGCCCCGGCCGACCCACTGCGGGGGATTGTTGGTTGGGAGTGAGGGTGTGATCGTAGCCATCCACTCGATCTCCCCTCGCATCTCACGTCCCTAATTACCTCGCACCACACCCCGATCCCTCCTGGCTAGCCTCCCACTCTGTCTTCTCCAGAGGGTTGTGGGATGTTTGAGTTCAGGGGTATGAGGTTTTGTCTGTTGCAGCTTTCTTGGTTTGTTTGTGAGTTAAGTTGTTTGGGTTGTTTTGTTGTGTGTTTATTGTGTGGGTGTTTGGTTTGTTTTGTTTCTTTGTTCTGTTTTTGTGTTTGTTCTTTTGTTCTCTTCTTCTTCTCCTTCTTCTTAGATTGAGCGAGCGTAACTTAAAACGCAATAACATAATTATAATAATGAAATTTTGTAGGAAATGTAGATACCGCACCCGAAGAGACTGGTCATACTTATTTGTTTGTAGTTAAAATTGCCCCAGGCATACATTTTAATGGACATACATTATAAAGGGAATACTGCATGTGTCGGTATAACTCACATTGGTAAGAGCTATGGGAACTAAGTTTGTGTACATAATGTAATGAATAGCCAACATGAAGATCACAACAATATGCTTGTAAATAACAACAATAGCCTCAGGCACTTTTCTTTAAATCTACTTCTTCACTTTTCAAACTTTCCAATGTAGCGCGCATAGAGATGAACTTGGTACGTATGCCTATATATCATTTCCATGACAATTACATGTTTCCATGACGACCCTACTATTGTTTGAAAAAGCTCAGGCAATTTTTTTTAAGATTACTTCTTTACTCCTCAGACTAGCACGCATGGAAACTTGGTGCGCATGTGTATTACATCGTTTCCATGACAACTAGCCTCAGGCACTGTTCTTTAAAATTACTTCCCAATGATAGCACGCATAGAGATGAAACTAACACGTTGCACGCTTTCATTGCGTTCACCCGCAACGTTGTTTACGCGGAATTACTATTTTTAATTTGCGTGTGCGCACACGCCCCGCCCCATTTTTACGGGAATTTCTCTCGCTGGAGGTCGACGACTGCTACAAAGTTACAATAAAACACATAATGTGCATCCTATCGTTCTATACGAACAACAGCACAATGGGAACTCGGGTTGTGGTCTCGAGACCCATACAGCACTCGGCTGCGTCTCGTGCTGTATGAGTCTCTCGACCACACCCCTCTTTCCCATAAATCACGTATAGAACTCTAAACGCACATTATCTCTTACTTATAAGGGGCGTGTCCCCTTTCACAGAGATATACGTAGTAGTAGTATAAAAAATGAGTGGAGACAAGTAAATTAATATTCCTGCAGATTTAGAAAAAGAGGCATATGGGGATGGTATAAAAAGGAAGAGAGACAAGATAGGGATGGGATACATGAAGCATGGTTAATGAACAGAAACAAGAAAATACAAACATGTCATACTACGGAGTAACCAAGAGTACAAGTGGAGTGGCACAGCAGGCAACAATATAGGGATTGATGCCTTTTTTTAAATCCGCAGGATTTTTAATTTACTTGTATTACTAAGGCATGCCTAAGCAAATCTTTTTTCTAGACATCATTTTGAAATCTGCCTCTGATGCTTGGTATGTTATCTATAAGGCACTTGCCTAATGTCTTATAAATTTATTATGAATAAAGGCAAAGCATTAAACTCTTACCAACAAAATTTTATTATGCTAAATGTTACAGTTAAAATGTATGTTCCCTTATTAGCCATGGGCCTCCTGTCCCCATTACTTAATGGTTGAAAATATTGTGTAGTACATTGATAAATTCATCTAGAAATTGTTTGTAATAAGGTGTGGGCAAATCTAGCTTTTGAACAAGGTCTGACGCAAAAACATTGGTTTAATGACTGAGGATGCATCCTATATTGTGTTATCAGGAATTGTATTGATGGTTTTGTTTATAGGATGGTATAGAACCAATGTGGGAAGATGTGAGAAATAAAAGTGGTGGGCGCTGGCTTTTCAATCTTGATAAAAGGGAGAGAAGAGACATTTTGGATTCCTGCTGGTTAGAAACAGTAAGTATAATATATGTATGCTATTGCTGACCTTCAATGTTACTAGGAGTAAATTATGTTCACAAAGCGGGATAGGAAGCTGTCCTTATCAGTAACACCTGTTTTTGACATGGGTTGAGTGAGTGAATAATGGTAGGGAGGCAATATGGGGGTGGGACACATGAAGCATTGTGAACGAACAGATCTGAGCATGTTGACACCCCAACCCCCATCACACAATATTGTCGCCTTGTGTGCCACTCTGAATAAACTCTGTAACAGTGTTTGTTACCCCGTAAAATGACACTTTTCCACTCTGTTACTGTAGGCAAGCTGTAGGTCCTGACGTACTGTAATGGTGAACTTCACCTGGGCAACAATATAGGGATCGTGTGTAGTGGTGGTGTTTGACTATTTATACACAGAGTCTCTTGGGTTTTCGAAATGTGCATTTTCCTACTTATTTACATGGCAAATGTACATTTAAATTCGCAGATTTTTTAAATTTACTTGTCTCCTCTCATCTACATATAACGTACTACATGTCAGTACGGCATTAAAAAAAGTAAACAAAGTACCTCTATAGGAACCACGGAAATACCTACAAGGTAAAGGTACCATGGACATACCCATGAGGTACCATGGAAGTACCCATGAAGTACCCCTGACGTAACGGCGAAGTAGCTAGGAAGTACCCTCGAAGTTTGCGAAGGTACCACAACGAAAGTATACCGTGCTCGAGGGGTCAGCGGCTCTGCAGATCGGTAGCTATGAACCCTAAAGTACACAGAGAAGCGGTGGGTTTATTCACTTTACAACTGTCACTGCGTAGCGTGGAGCGCCGCGGCAAAGTCTATAGCTAACTAGCCGAGGGCTACAATACACAGAGAAGCAAAGTTACTCGAGCACACTCGAGTCGCGCTCCGCCGCACGTGTTTCACTTTTGGCACCTCTTTGCTGGGGACTCGCCTACGCTTGTGCATGCTACTATGTATATCTCTGTATAATGGGGCAAGCAACACACATTTTTCTATAATATTAATTGTAATTGGGGGCTGCCCCTAGAAAAATGTGTGTTGTTTTTTTACATACATGTGGTTATCATAGAATATGCACTGCGTAACAAGTTTCATCTCCATTCATGCTACGCGTAGCGAAAAGCGCCTGAGGCTATTTGCATTCAAATGATCTAATGCACATACCAAGTTTCTTCTCCATGTCAGGAATAAAGAAACACTCTTTTGTTTTTGTTCAAAAATGACGCAGTATGCATCCTTACCAAGTTTCATTTTCATGCATGCCAGGGGTTCATTTGGGGGGTGCAAGGTCAAGCCCCCCCCTCCATACTTCAACAATTTATTCAATTGAGCTGGGGACTCGATCGCAATTTTCATCGGTTTAGAGAGGCTTTTGTCATTCAGGCTGCTTCGCAGGCGAGTCTTTATTAGCTTCATCTGGGAAAATCTTCTTTCTACTGATACAGTTGTGTCAGGGATTGAGAGGCTGATCGTAGCTGTAGTGTTAGTGACTGTCATTGTATAACCGTGCACATGCGTCGGAGATTGAATCACACTGCGCATGTCACTTACTTAAGTTGGGAAGCAATGTCTTCATCATTTCATTGGAAACAAGCTCTTTCAACTGCAAGTTCATGCTACTTTCTGGCTTCTTTACTAACAGCTGGCAGTATATATGTTTTCCATTCTGTGGTAATGTCAGAAGTAATGAAAGCTTCCCTGTTCGTTGGCTCTCCAAGCAATGTCTCAACAGGTTTTGCTGCTCCATAGTGTGCCAATAGTGTACTGATTGCTTGTTCACCGTACTGAGCCGTGCATTTTCCTACTTAGGTAGGTCAGGTACGTAAGTCTACTTTTTGTGCTTTCCAGAGATCAATGCCGACACCATATCACTTGAAGAAGTAAAACGGCTGGAAATATTCTCTTTCAAGTGTGCAATAAATGGCTTAGCTCCTTGTTCTTGAAAAGTCGTGATATCAGCCAGTGTAACTTTGATCCCTGCTGCTTCCTCCTGCAGGTTACTCTCATCTTGCAGTTCGAGCACCTAGTTAGCTGATGGCAAAACAGTGTCATCAAGTGTGTAGAGAGAGGCATAAACTAGACTTGATATCATAGACAAGTCCAGATGCTCTGTCTGGAGTGTCCTGCTCAGTTTCCTCACCTGGGGGATAATGTAGTCAAGTATGTAACGATGTATATGGCTGCAACTGTGGACTGCTTGCTAAGAGCTTTGCTAAGACCTATCGTTGAGGGCAGTGACGATAGATCTATAACTTGCTTTGATAGCTTTCAAACATCTCTCATGTGCCGCCAGAGGGTTTGTGGGCAATCTTCAACTCTGGTAGTTGAAGCAGTTGTTGGACCGTTTTGAGGGACTCTGCTCTCTGGAGAATAATGGACGAACTTCCATAGAGCTGTCAAGGTAACATACGCAAGGTTTAATTCCATTTGTGGAATTACCAGCCTTAACACACGCCAACAGAAGCAAATGACAATGACAGTGCACAAAGAAAGCATGTGGCGCTATCATTTTGATTCTTGTTTGGATTCCGGTTTTCTTCCCTGATATTGTGCTGGGCTGATAGAGCTTTGCCCCTTTATTTCACATCTACTCATTTTCCTCCCCTTGGATCGATTTGTAAATGAACCCCTGCATGCTACAGTTAGCAAGTTTGAGGAGCATCAATAAAAAACAAAAAACAAAAACAAATAGCCTCAGGTAATATTCTCTAAAATTACTTCTTCACTCCTCATCAGCAGATGAAACTTGATACGCATGCAAATTAGATGACAACTTCATCTTTCAATGAGACTACATATTTGTAAACAACAAGTAGCCTCGAGTCAGGTGCTTCAAATATTCTCAGGCACTTTTCTCTAATTTACTCAAAATTGTTACCAGTGGCACACATTGAGACAAAACTTGGTGTTTATGTGTATTACTTCATTCTCACGATGAACGCATGTTTGTAAGCAACAACGGGCATTTTTTCTAATAGGGGGCTTGCCCCCTTTACAGAGATATACATAGTTGTATAAGTATATTAAAAATCCTGCGAATGTAGTTGCTTAAACTGTGGTATGTAAGAGGCTGGCAGCCAGGCAGGCAGGCAGGCAAGACAGTGCCACTTTTAAACCCAATTCTTTGTAACGGTTTTGGTAACTCAGTAGCATCACTGTTCAAAGTATATGTCCTTCCTATTGTAATGGTTAACTGTGCTTCATTGCTCCTATACCTACAGACATGCTGAATAGCATTGCGACTGGGAGAATGGGTTGGCCTGGCCCCTTGACCGCACCTTTGCCTCTGCCCCCAGGGGTTTCCCCTTCTGACACACCCCTTTTTTCGGCACCCGCTGCACCGATATTCTATTGAGGGGGCGAGGCGTGGTCTTTGCCACGCCCTACGCCAACCCGTCATGCTAACTGACCATCTAAGTCAGCAGAGGCAACAATACTCATAGGCCTCTTTGGCCCTACCCACAAGAGGGAAAAACAAACCAAAAACCAACAAAAAAAAAGATTTTCACTCAGCTGGGTTCTCGCCACCTCTCAACTGCTGGCCACGTGTAGGAGTAGCCTGGTGCGCATGCGTGTGCCGCATGCGTCCCTCCCACATTCTGCCACTCTTCGCCAGTTAACTTGGTTTAATAGGTTATTAAACCCTATTTAACTGTGCTTCATTGCTCCTATACCTACATACATGCTGAATAGCATTGCGACTGGGAGAATGGGTTGGCCTGGCCCCTTGACTGCACCTTTGCCTCTGCCCCCAGGGGTTTCTCCTTCTGACACACCCCTTTTTTCGGCACCCGCTGCACCGATATTCTATTGAGGGGGCGAGGCGTGGTCTTTGCCATGCCCTACACCCAGGACACCGTCTCCCCCAAGCCAACTCCCAGCCCCCAGTCCCGCATTAACTATCTACGCTCAGCCCACTCTTCCTCCCCCCCTCCCCACCGAAGGGGAAATTCTGACAACATACATAAAGTGAAATTGGGAAGGACATACAGTATACGGCCATGAGGACTAAGACACAGGCTTTGATGTGATGCGTGCTAGGGGAATGTCTTAGGACCCGTGACAACGACCTAGGCACCAGTTGTCTAGACTTCTGCTCCCGCCAGACACTTGCTGATCTCCGACAGTTGAGGATCCGGGATCCGAATGTATAACTGGTAAGCTTGGCTCCTCCATCTCTCTAGCGTTTTAATGACATCAACTGGAACGCCGCACATTGCCGCTGTCGTGGCCGCTCCAACGCGGAAGCTGTGCCCCCCATATTTCTCTGGGTCCAGGCCAGCCCATGACAGTGCTCTCCTTAAGCGGGATACCAGCTGCGCCCGCGTCAGAGGTCCGCCTCCTCAGGGGACCATCCTCCTTGCCCCGCATCACGAGGTAGGGAAAGAAGAGCGGCCACTGGGCAGAGTTGCTGACCAGTTTTACTGAGGCAGATTGTTATTCCCTTGCGAAACGGGTCTGTCTTTGACTGCTTTATCCGCAGGAATATTCGATTTGGATGCTTGGGGTCGTCCACTGGCACATCCCTGAAGGACAGGTGCTGGTTCAGGTCAAAGGCGCCTGAGACCAACTCTCCAGACCTGAAGAACCCGAAGAACCCAACACAACACACAGCCCACATCATAACTATGTCTGGGTCCGAAGCTTCCAAGGACCACACGTCCCGCAGCCGAGAGAGCACCCGTGGGGTGATCGGGAGGCGTGTGTGTTTTGCTGCGCCAGCCTGCTCCCGTTTTGCCCCCCGGAGAGCTAGCTCCAGTAGGGGCATGCTTTCCACCCTGGGATCCCCACCTCCGCACTCGATCTGAAGGTGACGGGTGGCCGACAGGTATGATTTCATTGTTTGATGTTTGAGGCCCTGGTTAGCTAGGAATGCAGTAAACTTCACTAGTTTTTGTTCTGTCGCTGGTAGAGGGGGGGTGTCAAAGGCTCGGCAGAAGGCCAGGTACTCCCTTTTACCCGAAGCATATACCCGTTGGGTGGACTGGGCTAAACCAGCCTGCAGCAGGCGCTGAACAGACGCACCCAATGGAACGACGTCCAGTCTGGTTGCTCTCTGACTGTGAGCTCCACTAGTGGCTCTGGGATTGGGGTTGGTTGACTCTCCGCCTCTGGCACCACCTGCATAAAGATGGGGATATTTTCACGTGACAGGGCGTCTGCTGCTGTGTTCTCAGCCCCAGGTACATGCTCTGCCCGTACATTCACGCCGAACTTAGCTCCCACAAAGAACACACACCGCAACAGATGCATAAGGATGCTGTCCTTTTCCCTGCCCGAATTGACTACTGACACGACTGCCATATTGTCGCAGCGACAGGTGATTCGCCTTCCCTGCCACCGCCTTCCCCACACCACTAGAGCAAACAAGATGGGTAGTAGCTCCTTGGGTGCAATGCCCCACTCCACCACTTGGCCTTCCCACTTCAGTTGGAACCACTTGTTCCCCCAGCGAGCCCCGCAGCCCCATCCACCTGACGCATCGGTCTCCAGGGGCGGCACTGCCGGCTAGGGAGCCTGGCATTATCGAAATGCCATTCCATTCCTCGATGAAGGAGTGCCACCAGTAGATATCCGAGTGTGTCGATTCATTTAGTCTGATCCAGTGGGACTTGTTTCTGAAGGTAGACACGAGCTCGATTAGCCGCCGTACGAACATGCGGCCTGGCCGAACAACTGTAGCCGCATGCTGAAGGTGACCTAGAAGCGATTCCAACTCCCGCTTTTGGCAGGCTTTTCTCCTCAGCCATCCGTGGATCAGCCTCTGGATACGCTGCAGCTTGGCCTGTGGTAAGCGAACCTCCATTGCCCTCGCGTCCAGCTCGAAGCCCAGAAACACGATCGACTCCGATGGGCCTGCACATTTCTCTGGAACAACTGGGACTCCCAATCTCCGGCAGGAGGTGAGCATCACCTCCAAGTTGCACCGAGTTTGGTGGGCCAACGGTTATAAAATCATCCAAATAGTGGGCTACCCATGACACCCCTTCCTCCAAAAATGCCCATTGCAGCGCATCGGCCACCGCAGTAAAAATTTTCGGTGCCGACCTTAGGCCGAATGGCAACCGGGTATCAAAGAAATAACCTCCTGCCCATCGCACTGCCAGCAGGGGCCTATCGTCGGGGTGGATGGGTACCATGCGGTATGCACTCTCGATATCTAGCTTGGCCAGAAGCGAACCCCTGCCGCTCCGGGCAATGCGGTCCGTCACCTCGTCCAAACGCAGGTAGGTAGGTCATGGAGCACAACTCCTGGTTGATGCCAACATTCACACTGGCCCCCTCTGGACTCGACAGGTCAACGATCAGCCGCCATTTTCCTGGCTGGCTGGACTTCGGGATGACCCCGAAGGGGCTGACCTGGGTGCCTGGCGGTATTGCCTCCTGGCCCACTGGACCAATGATCCTGCCGAGGGAGATCTCTTTTGAGAGGTATTCCCGGACTACCTCCGCGTTCTCCAGGGCTGATTTCATATTGGTGGCGGCTGGTGGCAGGCAATGCTCCGGTCAAAGCCAATGCGGAAGCCATTGCGGATGCCATTGAGGATGTAGGCCCTGAACTCATCATCTGGTGGGTCTCCAGAACCTTGTTCCACTCTGGGAAAGTCAATGGCGTAGCAATCCTCCGCAACCAGTTTGGTGCTGGGCTATCTCCTGTCTTCTGCTCAAACTCCCACAAGTTGTGAGTGTAGGGGTATATGCCTGCACCTGCAGAGTTATGAGGAATTATGCAGACTCGACCTCCAGCTCACGTGGGGCCCTGCTGGCTACCCTCGCGCCAGCCCTGCCCCCTATGCCACGTGATATGCATTGTTTATTTATTTATCATAGCATAGACAGAACATGGTAATGTGTTACTTGTAATAAGGTGTTACAGGTAACTATAACAAGACTGAGGTACGGGGTGCAACTGGCAGTAGTTCACGGGACTGCGGGACCCGGGCCTCCGAAGCGTTAACTACCTCCTCGTGGCTGGCGCCGAGGTATAGTCGGTGGGAGCCCAAGCCGGGTTGGCGGGGCTATCGGGGCATGCTATCCGCCCATGCTCGTCAGTCGCCCCGCAGCTGGTGCAACGATGGGTGAAGATACAGTCCTTCCCATATGGGCAGCTGTTGGGGGCTGTGTTATACAGCCGGCACACCCCCTTTTTGGCTTTTTTGACAAGTTGTTTTGCTGGGGGATTCCCCTTCTCTCCTTCCTGCTCCAGTGGGCGTTTTCCTTTTCCTTTGTACCGGCCTTCCGGCTCCTGCTCTGATACGTCAAACGGATCATTCGACGGGTGATCCTACGGTAGGCATGAGAGGTATATACTGCCATGGGTCCCCACATGACCATGACCGGTCTGGTGACGCTGCTATCTCCATTCGAAACTGTACGTCATACTCCAGCCACGCTATCTGGTAGGATGCCTTCTGGTGGAGGTGAGCCACCATGTTCGGCACAACCTCGGCTTTTTTCTTGGATAGAACCGCCATGTATAGCGTAAAACAACGGATCCAAGTGGTGATGTCAGCCACACGGCGTTTGGCCTTGTGTTGTTGCAGTGCTTGAAAATGGCTCAGGGCTCTTACCAAGCTGTCCTGCAGAGACGAGGCCTTTGGGCTCAGCTCGGCTAAACGTAGGACTCTCGGAGCTGGGAGAAACTTCTCCGCTAATTTCATAGGGATTGTTGGGAGACCCTTAACCACCAAGTATCGCAATGGCTCGTCCCCTACCGGACTGTCCTGTGATGAGGCACCTGAGGCTGATGTCAGCAGTGGGATAAGTGCAGCAAATGCGTTTGCCGCACTGTCTGATGATTTTATAACCGTTGGCCCACCAAACTCGGTGCAACTTGGAGGTGATGCTCACCTCCTGCCGGAGATTGGGAGTCCCAGTCCGCTGGAGGCATACTCCCCAGCTCCACACCTGCATATTTTTAATGAGGGGTTCAACCCTGGGTGCCCGCTGCACCCCCGCCCCCCAGCCCTGCACGCGCCTGTATACCAACACAGCACTCACCTTTTGCGGCGGCCGAGTCGCTCCCGCCATCTGGACGAGGGGTTCCACCCTTCGGGAGAGCTTCGTTCAGAACGCCCCGCACCACCGCTGCGATTGTGTCCAGCTGGGCTTGAGTGAAGGTACCATCCGGCCCCCCTTTTTCGCTCGGACCTGGCGTCTCCTCGGTCATCTCAGCTTGTCTCCACGCGAGGCTCTTGTCCGTCAAAGAATGCCTTAACCCGCCGAGCGAGAAAGAAAAAACGACCCTATTTAATGTTGTAAGGATTGTTTGATGGGGTCGGGGGTCAGCGTGATCAAATCTATTCGTTAACAATGCTTCATGTATCCCATCCCTTTCTTGTCTGCCTTACTTTCCTTTCCATTTTAAACAAAAGACGAAGTGCTGGCAACAGGTTCTGCTCTATACTGGTAAAGTACTGCATTATGAAGGTTATGGTTTGAAAACCAAGCAGAAGAGCTAATAATTATGCTTCTGAGCCTTGCCAATTCTTAGTCAAGACATCAGAAGGTAAATTAGGTTTATGTTATTCTCTCCCTACTGATTTACCTAGCCCATATGAAAGCGAAAGAATGGGCAGCTAGACAGTGTTGTTGTCTGTCACTTAGCGGTACTCCGTGCATATGTGCAGTACTGCTGTGTATGAATGTGTCTGCCCACACTATATCACCCAGTCCGCCTAACCCTGAAATCACATCAGAAAAGAAAGAGCTGTACTGGGTGTAGTTGACTTGCTTGCTTGGCCTCCCTCGTTACCTTGTATTATTATTATTATTATTACCTTGTTGTTGACATATTATGCATACAAAAATCCTGCGAATAAAAAAAAAGGAGGAATTTAGGGATGTTATAGAAGGTAAGGGAGACAAGATAGGGATGGGATGTATGAAGCACTGTTTACAAACAGATTGTGAGCATGATAACAACTTGGAACCCATCTCATAATCCCTATAATTGTTGCCTAGAGTGCCACTCTCAAGCCTTGTTTTAACTCTTAACAGTGGTGGTTAGTTATTCAGTAGAATTACACTTTTTCGCTCAGTTGACATGGTTGTTTCCTGTTTTATAAAGCTATAATTATAGGTCCTGCTGAAATACATAGTGGTGAATGTTAAATACTTCACCTAGGCAACAATAGAGTTAAATCATCAGTCTAACTGATTTTGATAATGTTGTTTTTTGTCAAGCAACATTCTCATCACTTTATATATGATAAGTTTGGATTTTTACATTTTTGGCAAGTGTCTCATGTGCGCAGTCACCCAAGTTTTCGTTACAGTGTTCATTTAATTTACATAATGACTAAGTGTACCATCCAAACTGTCTGAACTGTATGTAGGTGCGATAGTGAGTGCTTCATGCTGTGTCTACGGTACACCTAAAGAGCTCATTTACATCGAACACAGTTTGTTTATGAAGTTTAGACGATAGTAAAAAATTGGCAGCTTTGAATGCAATTAGGTTACGGGTCTTGTGTGCCCCTTTTCTTTGTCAGAAGATCATGAATGGCAGCAGATTTCAACTTCGAGCGAACGAAGGGATACTCGATTTTAGGTACACATTCCGTGAAAATAGCACAAACTGCTTCCCACCACTCTTGTTAGCAGAAGCGGTGATATTTTATGGCGGGTAAGAGTAAGCGAGCCGGGCTAACGGGGCATAAAAACTTGCATGAGGTCAAGTGATAAAACATTGGACTCTTGAGGAACTAACTGGCTTACGAGTCAAAATGGCACAACTACATAGTTTGCGGCCTTCTCTCCGGGTCGATCCCTTTTTGCTACATAGTAGTGTGCACTGAAAATAGTCAAACCTTTTGCAGAATCTCGTTTGCCAGAGCCTCATCCCCCATACAAACGTATACGATGCTTTGCTCGTGGTCTACTGGGTTGCACACTCGTGGCTTCAATTTTGATATACCGCTCTGGCTGCACCCTCACCCTATTACAAAACTGCCCACTTCTGTAGAACCCGTCGACCACACACACGTGGAAAGAATTGGCAATATTTGATCACAACACGCTCATTTTAAATGTTTTCTTACATAAAGCATGTTTTTAAATAGTTCTTTTTTCCTGTATAGCTCATGTGTCTGATAGGAGAGGGCTTTGATGACAGTAGTGATGAGGTTTGTGGTTCAGTTGTTCAGATAAGAAGCAAGGGTGACAAGATGGCAATATGGACAGGAAATGTAGAGAAGGCAGATGACATTCTGCATATAGGGTGAGTGCACATCTGTCGTCTTCCATAACTTAGACTATGGCATGCATATCATGCTTTGATAGTTGCGTAGAGCTACCTCCATCCCATAGGGTCAACTTAGTAACTCGTGGTTTGAGGTTACATAAATGGTTTTGTGAGTTACAAAACAACGTGTGAGAATTTTTAAATTCTAAGAATGCATAGCTAATTTAAATGAAGTTGACAGTAAAGTTTGTAGCACCAGAAAAAGATATATACGTAGCAGCTGGTTTTACTGGCTCAGAATTCTCTTTCTCTTTCTCCCCAATAGCTGTAGGCTGTTGTGGCTTGTATTCCTTAGCTGTAGTCTGTTGTGCCTTAGCTGTTTTTGAGTTACGTTACAGTGGAGAGATGGAATTTTAGAAGCTAGCTGTTTTCTCACGTAGTAGTATTTGTTAAATCTTAGTCTGGTCCCATAACAACCGAACTCCCCAGCCGAAGCCCGTACGGGTCCATTATAAGCTGATGCTACCAATAAGGGTGAAGGGCTTTGTGTGCAAACTGACCAAACATATTATGTTGCAACGTTTCGATCCCTGTGGGATCTTCTTCAGGCAAGTGAATACACACGCAGATGCTGCCTATTATATAGACGTATATTTTAACATGTTTATTGTCAGGTGACAGATGTCCAGATGGGGGCTGTCCGTGATGGTGTTCTGTGGGTGCCTATTCCTAGGTTCAGCCCCTCAGGAGACAGAGTTCTCAGTGTAAAAATCCAAAAGCTTTCTCTTTCTCTCCTCCGTAGAGTACCTCCATGGTGGATCTTCTCTATACCCCTGACTTCTACATCTTTTGTGTGGTGGTCTCGTCGGCAGAAATGGGCTGCTACTGGTTTATCAGTTTTTTTTGGTCTGGATATCTGAACGTGTTCGTTCATCCTAATGTGTAGAGGCTGTTTTGTCTCTCCCACGTATTGTAGATTGCACCTTTTGCATGTTATCAGATACACAAGGTTGCTCGATTTGCATGCCATCTCGCTTCTGATGTTGTACGTCCTGCTGGTGGTTGTGCTCGAGAACGTATTTCAGGTGACAATCTCCGCACAGCACTTGCAGTTCCTACCCTTACAGGGAGAGTTGCCAGTGAGGAGGGATGGACTTGGTGTAGATATCCTGGCACGGATTAGGAGGTCTTTGAGATTGCGTGGTCGTCTGGTGGCGCTATATCGACGATGTGTTTGCAATCTGGCAACATGGCCAAGAGGCATTGGATATCTTCCTTGAAAAGATAAATAACTTCCACACAACCATCAAATTTACATGTGAGCACTCCACCAAAAGTGTCGCCTTCTTGGACACCACAGTCATCCTCGAGGGGAACGTCAGTTATCCACACAGATCTACATACTAAACCAACAGACACCCATAATATCTCTCCCCCAACAGCTGTCATCCGAGACACTGCACCCTTTCCATCCCATACAGCCAGGGTCTTAGGCTACGGAGGATCTGCTCGAGGGACAGAGATTTTAAACATAGAGCATGAGAATTGAAAGAATATTTACTATCTCGAGGGTACAAGGAATCTGATTGACCAAGAACAGCAGTAGTCCCTCGTCATGTGGCACTTCAATGCCACGCTCGTAGTAGACCGGACAGAACCCCCCTAGTCATCACCTACCATCCTTCACTAAACAACCTACCAACAGTGTTGACGAAAGACTTTCCTATCCTGCACACATCGAAGAAACTCAGAAAAGCCCTCCCCCAACCCCCCATGCTTGCCTTCAGACGACCACGCAATCTGAAAGACCTCCTAGGCCATGCCAGCATATCTACACCAAGTCCATATCCCTCCTCGCTGGCAACTCTCCCTGTGAGGGTAGGAACTGCAAGTGCTGTGCGGAGATTGTCACCTGCAATACGTTCTCAAGCACAACCACCGGCAGGACGTACAAAATCAGAAGCGAGATGCCATGCAAATCGAGCAACCTTGTGTATCTGATAACATGCAAAAGGTGCAATCTACAATATGTGGGAGAGACAAAACAGCCTCTACACATTAGGATGAACGAACACGTTCAGATATCCAGACCAAAAAAAACTAATAAACCAGTAGCAGCCCATTTCTGCCGACGAGACCACCACACAAAAGATGTAGAAGTCAGGGGCATGGAGAAGATCCACCATGGAGGTACTCTACGGAGGAGAGAATAGAAAGCTTTTGGATTTTTACACTGAGAACTCTGTCTCCTGAGGGGCTGAACCTAGACGAGTAGGTACCCACAGAACACCATCGCGGACAGCCCCCATCTGCCTGGTACAAGACATCTGTCACCTGACAATAACATGTTAAAATATACCTATATAATAGGCAGCATCTGCATGTGTATTCACTTGCCTGAAGAAGGGATCGAAACGTTGCAAGATGATGTTTTTGGTACATGAAGCCCTTCACCCTTTGCGGTAGCATCAGCTTATAATGTAGTAGTATTTGTGACATGTTTAGAGAAGCCACCAGTAGTACTTGAGTGACTGGTTCATGTCATAATGAGTTGTTCGTCCACTCCTGCATTGAACAAGCATGTTGCTACGGTAGCTCTGTTCCAACAGAGAATGTAAAACAGTATCCAATAAAAAAATTACTATGAATCACGTGCGGTTCAACTGTGCTATAAACAGTAATCAATTAGGTCAGTCCTCAAAAAGAATACATGCATGGCTAGGTTTCTTAGATGCCATAGAGGTAAATTGTCAGAAACAGGCACCAAAACCAATTTTCCTCTATGGCATGGAAGAAATCTGGCCATGTATAATTATATATTATGTTGACTCACCCGATGGGTTTTGTTGTTGGATACTAAACTTTAAAACTGCATACTTTTTTGCACTCTTCTTGCATATTCTTAGAATTTTTAGCAATATTCTGTTTAATTTGTAGGCGAACTTACAAAGAGCGACTTCAGATACATGTTAAGGGAAAGGTGTCTCTTGTGTATCAAGTAAGCTTTGAGCATTTTGATGTTGCAAGAATACCAAAGCCTTTTTTCTCCAGAGTCATCTTGATGTTTCAACTAAAGCTGGATCAACCAGCCGGCACAAATTCACTGTTTAAAACACACTTATTTAAGTCTAGGGTATTATTATCTCGGCACGTGTTTCTTTGCTATTCTGATAATCTTTTTAGGTAACGACTTTTTTGACAGAGATTTATTTATACGCATACGTGACTTTTAATGATGAACTTCATTATTTCCAAAGTTGAGGAGTCGTAACAACATGTACTACTCTCTCTGCACAATTATTTTGTTCTAGGTTTTTGTAAGTCTGTACAGCTGTAGGAGCAGGGAGCAAGAGTATACTATTATTGCTCTGATACACGTAGGTGTAACAGGAACACTACAAGTTTCAAAAAAAGATGCCATAAAAAGCAAGGAAACAAAACTGGGATGACCTACGTAGTGCATGTGATGCAGTAGTACAATGGATGACGGTTACATCTTCAAACTCCTCGTGTAAATTTTACTCCACACAAGCCCTATATTGTCGGCACTCTTACATACATCGTTTGTTTATAGTGAATGATGTACTAGTGTGAAGACTGCCAAGGGGGTTCTGTATAGAAAGCAGCATTATACAACTGGTTAGTTGAGTGAACATTGAAGTAATAGACTACAAATACAGTCACGATTCAAAACTGAGGACCAGTCGAAGAGGGCATTAGCTACCGGTCTTACGTGCATAGGATACGAGTCATAGCTTCACATCATACAATAGAGATCACTTGTGCTTTGCGATAATGTAGGGCTTGTGTGGAGTAAAATTTACACGAGCAAGAAATGATCAGTTTGAAGATGTAACCATCATCCATTGTACTACTAAAAACCAAGTATATAGATGGTATTACCTCTCTAATGTGCTTATGAAGTAAATCATAACCGTGTATCCTTTGCGATTGCGACAATATAGGGCTTGTGTCGAGGAAATTACACGAGCAAGCGATGTCAGTTCAAAGAATGTAGCCAATCCATTGTACTATACTTCACTAGGTCATACCTATCTTGTCTCCTTGCTTTTTATGGCATCCATATATTCCACACTTCTTTAATTCGAAGAATTTTTTATTTACTTGATGGAGGGTCCTCACACTGACTTATGGTAGGAGTTAATCGAAACATAATTTACAGCCTCGGGCAATAAAAACGTTTGTGCCTATAACTTGCTTATGGTGGGTCCTCTAACAATGAAACTCGGTACATTGATTTATCATAGTAGGAGTTAAATCGAAACAGTAATTACATATATACAAGTTTGTAAACAACAACAAACATCCTCAGGCATTTAAAAGTGTGTTACTTTACTTTGGGTCCTCAAACAAAAGCTGTAGCAAATAGCATGCGGGAGTCATACACGCCCTTCGTTGTGACTTCCTAAGACACAGAGCGAGACCCAATGAGGTAAGCCTGTGCTAATGACTTGTTCGCTTGGTGTTCGTGCCATAACTTTAGAACGCAGTAGTTTTATGTTATGCCTTTTCAAAATTAAATGCCAGTGTAGCACTGAACCCGTTACTATCGCGATTTCTTGCGCGTGGTGCCAGAAAACGTGGTAACACAGACTACAAGTAAATTAAAAATCCTGCGAATTTAAAAAAAGAGTCATATAGGGATGGATAAAAAGAAAGGGAGACAAGATAGAGATGGGATACATGAAGCATGGTTAATGAACAGATTTGAGCACGCTGACACCCCCAATCCCATCACACAATCCCTATATTGTTGCCTGATGTGCTCCTCTAAAGGTTACTAAAAGCAAGCATTAATTCTTTCACCGCGTCCCTGTTGTTTTTAGTAACATTTATACTGCCACATTCCCTTTAATTAAACTCCACTTGGGCTCTATAAGGGTGTTGGTTACTCAGTAGTGTATTGTAAGTTCTGAGTATTGGTGAATGTTTAATACTTCACCTAGGCAACAATATAGGGATTGTGTGATGGGGTTGGGGGTGTCAGCGTACTCAAATCTGTTCATTAACCATGCTTCATGTATCCCATCCTATCTTGTCTCCCTTTCTTTTTATACAATCCCTATATTATGCCTCTTTTTTAAATTCGCAAGATTTTTAATTTGCTTGTCTCCACTCATTTTTATATAATACATGTACTACGTATTATTTCTGTGGAAGGGGGCAAGCCCCTATAAAAAATTAATAATAGAGAAACTGTTGTCGTCATGGAAATGAATGCATTAGTGCTGCCGTTAACAAGTTTGAGGAGTGAAGATGTAATTTTAAAGGAAAGTGCCTGAGGCTATTTGTTGTTGTGGTCGTCATGGAAACGATGTAATACACATGCGCACCAAGTTTAACCTCCATGCATGCTACAGTTATCAAGTTTGAGGAGTGAAGAAGTGATTTTAAAGAAAAGTGCCTGAGGCTATTTGTTGTTGTTGTCGTCATGGAAACGATGTATTACGCATGCACACCAAGTTTCACCTCCATGCGTGGTACCGTTAGCGAGTTTGAGGTGTGAAGAAGTAATTTTAAAGAAAAGTGCCTGAGGCTATTTATTGTTGTGGTCGTCATGGAAACGATGCAATACACATGTACCTCCATACGTGCTACAGTTAGCAAGTTTGAGGAGTGCAGAAGTAATTTTAAAGAAAAGTGCCTGAGGCTATTTGTTGTTGTGGTCGTGATGGAAACGATGTTATACACATGCGTACCAAGTTCCATCTCCATGCGTGGTACCGTTAGCGAGTTTGAAGAGTGAAGAAGTAATTTTAAAGAAAAGTGCCTTGTGGTCGTCATGGAAACGATGCAATACACATGTGCACCAAGTTTCACCTCCATGCGTGCTACAATTAGCAAGTTTGAGGAGTGAAGAAGTGATTTTAAAGGCTTTTTCAAACAAACTGCGGTCGTCATGGAAATGATATAGGCATAGCTACTTACCAAGTTTCATCTCTATGTGTGCTACCATTTGAGAGTTTGAGGAGTGAAGAAGTAAATTTAAAGAAAAGTGCCTGAGGCTATTTGTTGTTGTTTACAAACATGTATTGTGGCAATGTTGGTGATTGAGTGCATTATGTCTACAGAGTTTTGTTCACATAGCTCCTACCATTTGTGAGTTATACTGACACATGTGATCCCTTTATAATGTATTGCCTGGGGCTGTTTGTTGTTGTTTACAGTAAACAATCTTGGTTACAAAGTATGACCAGTCTCTCTGGGTGACGGATATCTACATTCTTACAAAATTTCATTACTGTATGTTATTTCGTTTATGAGTTATGGGTGTTGAATCAAGAAGAAGAAGGAGAATTAAGGAGAAGATGAACAAAACTCCCTATCATAGCCCCATACAGATGTATGGGGCTATGATAGGGAGTTTTGTTCATCATCTTCTTCTTAAACCAGCGTAACTCAAAAAACGAAAGAGATAAAGCCGTGAAATTTTGTAGGAATGTACATATCGATAACCACATGTGCAACGTCATACTTTTTTGTTTGTAAACAATGTTGTTTACTGTAAACAACAACAAAATTGCCAAAGGCAATACATTATAATGGGCAATACATATACTAGATGTGTCAGTGTAACTCACAATTGGTAAGGGCTATGTGAAAGAAAGTTTGTATACATAATGGACTCAATAGCCAACATCAAAATCACAACAACATAGCCCCATACATCTATGATGCTAGGTACCATGCCAATCCCTATAATACTAAGTACTACCGTACTTAGTGATAAATAGGCTCAGGCACTTTTCTTTAAATTTACTTCTTCACTCCTCAAACTTTCCAATGGTAGTACGCATAGAGATGAAACTTGGTGTGTATGCGTATTATATCATTTCCATGACGATTACATGTTTCCATGACGACCGCATATTGTTCGAAAAGGCCTCAGGCAATTTTCTTTAAATTACTTCTTCACTCCTCAAACTTGCTAATTGTGGCACGCATGGAGATGAAACTTGCATGTGTATTACATCATTTCCATGACGACTACAACAACAAATAGCCTCAGGCACTTTTCTTTAAATTACTTCTTCACTCCTCAAACTCGCTAACGGTACCACGCATGGAGATGAAACTTGGTACGCAAGTGTGTAACATCGTTTCCATGACGACCACAACAACAAATAGCCTCAGGCACTCTTCTTTAAAATTACTTCTTCACTCCTCAAACTTGCTAACTATAGCACGCATGGAGGTGAAACTTGGTGCGCATGTGTATTACATCGTTTCCATGACGACCACAACAACAAATAGCCTCAGGAACTTTTCTTTGTAATTACTTCTGCACTCCTCAAACTTGCTAACTGTAGCACGTATGGAGGTGCATGTGTATTACATCGTTTCCATGATGACCACAACAACAAATGGCCTCAAGCACTTTTCTTTGTAATTACTTCTTCACTCCTCAAACTTGCTAATGGCAGCACACATAGATTGTATGCATTTCATTTCCATGACGACAACAGGCATTTTTTTCTATTATTAATTTTTATAGGGGCTTGCCCCCTTCCACAGAGATATAGTAAATAAAAAATCCTGCGGATTAAAAAGAGAGTGCATGGATGGTATAAAAAGAAAGGGAGACAAGATAGGGATGGTGTTTGTGGAAGCACAGAGATGCTAGCGAGGAGTTAAGGACTCCCACAGGTCATTACAACAGCCCTATATCGTCATACCGTGGGAGTGAAGGTTATGAAAGAGTATTGCTAAGTACTGTACTACTTTAATAATGAGTGTTGTCATCGATCTGTCATGCTACATTCCCATGGAGTGTATGCACATCAAGGTGCAAGCAGTTATGTGTACTGTCATAATAATCAGCTGACCAAAATAATGTACATCGTTACATGGAAAGCATAAGATAATACGAGAAAACCAAATTCAAGTATGCAGGGTTGCTGATACTTATGCGAGGAAGATTTTACTCCGTGGTCAAGCACCGATACGACGATATAGGGCTGTTGTAATGACCTGTGGGAGTCCTTAACTCCTCGCTAGCATCTCTGTGCTTCCACAAACACCATCCCTATCTTGTTTTTTATACCATCACTCGTTTTTTGATAGTAACCCACGCTGCGCATGCGCGCCGAGGGTGAGGACAGGCTATCTGGCCGGGTAAAACTCGCTCTCCCATCGTTTCCAACCGGCCACAGGGACCTTTACTTGTATTTACACGAACGGTAATATAATATGCATCCAGTCTTGTCTCCTTGCCTCTTCGCTCGCCGCCGCTCACCCCCGCTGCTGTGATGGGGCGGAGCTGGACCTCGTTTGACGTATATATAGAAGCACACGGGACGCTGCTGTAGGGAAGACGCTCGCGGACCTGGTTTTGCGTGGCCGGGGGCCGGCTAGGGATCATGACCGGAGCTAGAGCTAGAGTTGTGGGTAGGCTAGTGTGGAGAGACGTAGGCGGCACAATTGGCTTATTCATAGTGCTTGTTCCTGGCAACGGCGGTTTGGGTAGCAACACCAGTTGTTTCGCTTGGTAGAGCTAGAAGTTATGGAGAAGTATGAGAACGTGGGTGTGCTGGGGGAAGGGTCATATGGCATGGTAATGAAATGCAGGCACAAGGTTAGTGGAGTTATAAATTTTTGCACAGCACTCTCGTTTTTGATCTGTATAGGAAACTAAACAAGTAGTTGCAATCAAAAAGTTTTTGGAGACAGAAGATGACAAAGTGGTGAGGAAGATTGCTCTCAGAGAAGTTAAAATGCTAAAGGTATGTATAATTAGGTGCAATATAGCTTAATTAACAGTAACTCTTTCTTCTATAGCAAGTACGTCATGAGAACCTCATAAATCTCTTGGAGGTGTTCAGGCGAAAGAGACGACTGTACTTAGTTTTTGAATTTGTTGATCATACAGCATTAGATGAATTAGAGCGCTTCCCTAATGGTGCTGAAGAAAGCTATGTCAAGAAGATTATGTGGCAAGTTCTAAAGGGAGTGGAGTTCTGTCATTTGCACAATGTGAGATGAGATGTTATTAATTACCTTTTTCCATGAAGCCTTCCTTTTTATGCAATACACTGGTTCGACCAAACCTGTGACAAGGCCTCATTTTATTTTAACATGCATGTGTATACACGGACACTGCACTGTTTCAGATGAAAGTGCACATAACTGCATGATTTGTAATTACATCTTTGTGCCGTACATCTTCAGTGGAGAAAGGTACATTTCATAGGTGATTTTTGGTTTGTTGACGCTGCTAAAGGGCCAGAGGCTTCCTAAATTGCGTGGTTTCCAAGACTAGTCGTCTCATGATTATAGAGTTCGGCGCGTACAAAATGTGACAGATGAAGTATTGCAAGGCCTTGAGGGGTTAACACTATCCAATCCCGTTCCTCAATAGTCTTCTTCCTTCTCCACATAGTGTTCCTCCTCATCCTACAGAGGAAACTGACTAGGCTACCATTCTTCTAGTTTACCCTCGGCGCGCATGCGCAGCGAGGGTAGTCTGTCTGTTACTCTATATCTCACTCCTCGAACGTCTTTTCGTCCCAGAACGATACCATCTACCCAACGGGCGACGAAGGTCAGAAAATAAAGGCGGTTTTCTCTGAAAACGCTCCGTTGCTAAGCTAGAGCGGGAAAAAGCCAATATGCACGGCTTACTACGGCATGATCGATCCGCGTGCTCTGCGTACCTCGGAGGCACCAGAAGATGCAACGCAGGGCCTCTCGTATGCTATCTAGTAGTGTAGTTAGCCTGCGTCAGACTCTGCGCGAGCTGGCAAGAGACTAGACCACGAGTAACAGCTAACTAAACCCAGCCCATCAATTAGTGGTACGGCGCATGCGTTTACTTACGCGCGCGCGTCACAGTGCGCCGAGGGTTTGCACTTCAGTGCTTTTCATTGAGCAATCAGTTGCCCGTTCCTTGATAGTATTCTTCCTTCCCCACATCCTCCTGAGGAAACTAATTGGACTAGCTTTCTTCTAGTTATGCTCTCTCCCGTGCCCGACATTCCGACATGTGCGAATCTGTCACTCCTTACCCTGTCTCAGAAGCAAGACGCTGTCCACAGCGAGCATGCTCCCTTGCCAGTTGCTGCTCCTGGGCCTCCACGATGTCTTAAGCATGACAGCATCTGTTTCTCTCTTCCCTTAGCTAATTGTCTCTCTTTGCCGTCTGTAATGTTGGTTGAGCTCTGGAATCCTTCATCATTTACCTTTAGCCAAGTGCCAGTGTGTTGGAATAATGAATGTGGTAGATGAATGCGCCTAGTCTTCTGAAAACTGGATTTTTCCTCTGTTTTTATAAAGAGAATAATTATCATTCACTTAGTCCATGAGAAATGATCATTTATGGCCAATTTGTTCTTAATGTTCACGAGATAATCAAGTATCCACCCAAAATCTTACTACTCAACAGAAATTGATGAAACTGGTACAGGATATTGTATCTCAATATGATTCAGAAATATTTTTGGAAGAAGTTTGGCAGTTTAATGTCCTTTGATGTATGAATTGGCTGCATTTACACTACAAGATGATGCTCTACTTAGTACTTGCAAAAGAGATGTGAGATGTGGAATATGTTGCTGGGCAAGATGGACACTTCAATTTCAATCCTCATAAGGAGTATATATTGTTTCAGCTCCTGCAAGAGTCAGGTATTCCAAATGATGTATTGTCAGCAGCAAAAACGCAAGTTGAAGGGTGATAAGTCAAGTGTATTTAAATGGGGGTAAGGGAGAAGGTGAAAGTCAATGGCGGCAGGCTAGACTGTTCTTGTTCATCCTCATTCCAATGCTGGTGAAGAGCATGTGTTCAGTTTAGTAAAAACAAACAAATCTTTGTATTGGTCATGGCATTCTGTACATGGAACACTTTCAAGTGCTATTTATGGACACCATGGTTGAAAAAGCAAAGAAAGCCAGAACATTATACAATCAACAACGTGTTGGTGGCAGAGTCGGATAGACTGAATGGAGAGGTTTTTACCACTAGGTTGGCTAGTTCCAACTCACCAAAAAATATTATGTGACTGGCGCTGCACTTACTGTAATGTTCTCTAAATACACGGGGAAAATTGAACTACTCGCGCTAACTCGCCAGTCTGCCAATAGTGAGTGGCATTCTTTGGCCCAACTGAACACCAGCCAGAGACTCTTCCTCTTTCAGAAAAAATATACAATTCAGAGCAGTAAAACATGAGAAGTTGTATATATATTGTAATAGGCAGAGATGTCCAAACAGAATAGCAGTTTAAAGTGATGCAAGATGTTATTCAGAATGGATTAGGTCAACCACCATGGGCATTTTGGTGGTATGTCCACATGATGATCTTGCACCTCTGATGGCCTGGATGGAGGAGCGTAGAAGGGAGAAAGCTAGACAACAACGTAGCCAGCATAGAGTGCGGCTGTAGGTGTGGTCCCACTTGGAGGCTAGTCTCTTGTAAAATGTTTTGGCTTCCCTGCCCAGCAGCAGAGAGCACTAGAGGCGAGAAGGTAGCATGTTCAACCACTCTTATCCGTTGTTCGTATGCACGCTTCTTGATTTGTTCGTGCTTTCAATTGCAGATCGACGTGTCTGTTTGATGGGGCTTGAGGATTGAATACCCTAACATCAAAGTAGATTCTCTCGAAGGTACCACCCCAGACACCATTTGCAGCGATATCAAGGCGGGCACCTGCCTGTGAGTTGACCGTGGACCCTGTTTATCTGTCACAAGCTGAAGCTCCGGCTCAATGCACACGTCAATGCATACTTCTGTGAGGAGGGTAGCTGTCAGGTCCCGTATCTCATCGATGGAAAGCCACCTTTGGCACAGGACAGAGCGTGTTCAACAGAAAATGAGGCACCGCAGATGCATTTCGAAGGAAGTCTGTCAGGTGCCCAGCCATATTGTAGTGCCAGGGCATCGTGGAACGCTCATTTGTGCAGGGCAAAGCCATGCTATGAAAATGGCAGGACAGTGAGCCAAGTGGAGGATCCCTTCTCACTTGCTATATAGTTTAACCGACCTCTGCCGGTTGTCTGGTAGGAGTTCTAACATATCTCCAGCAGCCTTTGAGTGATTTTCCTTGTTTTTATTTCTAACAATGGCCTTGGATACCAATTGCTCGGCAATAACTTCGTACCCGTAGGCCTCGTCTTGTAGTATGATGTGGTTTTGGAGAGCAGAAGTTACCAGTGAGGACGACTGATATTCCTGTTAGGCTTGCATGGAAGGGATTTTTATTCCCCGCCCACCCATTCTTGCTGGCAGGGCTAACAGAGCACGCTCCAAGTCACTAGATGGGGGGCCTTCCTGTAAGTGTTGGAATGATATCGGATCGCAGAATGTCGCCGAGTGGCTTCAAGAGGTTGCTGATATTGGGAACTGTACGGCATAGGTAGGTCCACTTGCTTGAAACACCATGTGTGAGAGCCGAGTAAGCTGCATGTGGTTGAGTCTTTGCGATTGCACATAATGGATAGCCAGTCAAAGGCGGTTCTCACGGTGTGCACTGCAGCTTCGACGCCAGAAATCTGTCCCCCACACATTTGGAGACAGCTTGAAGCTTCCTGGATGTCGGGTTTCATTACTGACAGCACCGCTTTTGCTAAGATCCACCTCGCAGTATCCCCAATGCCTATTGGTCAGACACCAGAAGAGGTGATATTTATTTGGGGTCAACATATGAGGTATATATACATATTCTTCTTGCATCCAGGGCTAAGGAGTGGCATAGTTCCCTTGATGCCCCTTTGAAGGATGTACATAGTCTCCTCCACCCATGTGCGTCTGTACCAGATGGTCCCGCAGACCTGGTGATGTTCATCGCAGCTGAGCGAATGACATTGGCATCAATGTACCTTCTGGGGGGGAGGAGGAAGAGATTGGAGGATGCTTACTTAGCAGCACATCTCGGACTGTTGGATGGAGAGTCTGTGGTACTTGGGTCTGTGTGGTCATCATTTTGGTGTGAAGTAGCCTGCCTTTCCAGGATCTTAGTCTCCTGTTGAGACAGGTGGCATGCTCCTTGGCTTTGGAGGCTTTTTGTGGTTTTTGGATTTGGAGGACTGTGGCAGCTTTAAGCGCTATTGACTCAAGAGCCGAGGCAGGGGCAAAGGCTTGGTAAAGCTTTGATAGCTCACTGACAAACTCCCTACCAGCTTTGCCAAAGGGCAAAGTGAAGCAGTTTCTTCTCCAGTGAACTACTTCGGAATAAGTAGCCTCCAAGATGTTGGAAATGTCAAAAGCACTATGATTTCCCCACGTGAACACGATTGTTTCAGGTGGTGGTAGTTGTGTGCTGGATTCGTTGTCTGTAACTTGTAGGCTGGTCAGGATATTTGGTAGTGTTGGAGGCAGTGGCGATGGCAGACATTGCGGGTCAGTGGTTGGGGTGGGGTAGTTTGTGCAGGGGTTTTCAGCCTTTACACAGGTGCACCACTTACAAGAGCCAGTCCTACAGCAGCACGGCATATCCCTTTACCACGATTAGCCCTAGCCCTTCCTCTTGCAGCTACAATACTTGATTACATTACGGCTGTTGTGCAATTTCTTCTCTATGTGGCGGGCACTGCATAGACACTCACACTAGCTCACCCAATCTGTGTGGCATTGGTTCTGTGTTCCATATGCTGTATTACGTTTTTGCAGGTTATCCATCGTGATGTTAAACCGGAAAATATCCTTATATCTAAGAGAGGCGTTGTTAAACTCTGTGACTTTGGATTTGCGAGAACAATTGGCAAGTTATTTTACTATGATATTAATTATTATTGATGACAAAATTACTATAACTTAGTTCCATAGTACTTAATATTATGGGGATGACATGGGTCTTGCATTATGCCCTTACATTTAAGAGATTCACGTTTCACATTCAATTTCACAACCTCTGACATATAAGTCTGATTTGTCTGGTCAAAAAGCATGTACCTACGTACAAAATTGCTTAATTGCATGATCCATATTTTAAAAAAGTCCATGCAAGATAAGGAGATGAATATTTGCACAAATATTGGAATTCATGATGGGTCGTGCAAGAGCATATTGATTTGTTTGTAAACCATATTGTTTAACTTTTTATGGGCATTACGTATGCTCCTTATTCCACGCCATGCTTGTGGATGCAGTAAGAAAAGGAGAGGGGACAAGCAAATTCAGAGGGATGGTATATAACCACGGAGACAAGACAGGGATGACCTAGTGAATGTGATGCATTAGTACAATGGATGATGGCCAACATTGTTATTGAGGAGGTTGGAACTTACGTAACACCACTGCAATTTTTGCTGAGTCAAACTTTTTCTTCTGTAAAAAATATATGGCAAAAACAAAGCTCTCGCTGAACCAAAGTCATACAGGTATCGACATAGTTTTGTACAGAGGTAGTTGTATCCTAGGCAGAAGGTACTGAAAAGCCGGCCAACCCCCCTCTACCTATGGTCAATTGCTTCACGCCCTCTGCCACTCAGTACATGAGATTTATAACTAAGCTGAGCGAACATACAGTATCTTTTTTCAACACTTTGAAGCGGATCCTGCAACTTTTGAGCTAAAAACTCGGCCATAAACTTTACATGTTGCAACTTGGCGGCACTGACCATGCATTCTTCCGTGATTCACGTGCAATTCACGTGAGTTCTTCCAACCTCCTCTGTTTATGGTTTGAAGTGTGAGGGAAATGGTGAAGGGATTATGTGAACACAGCACTGTGAAACTGGTTAGTTGAGCAAACATGGAACTCTTACAACACAGTCACAACTCAAACCGAGGAGCTGTAAGAGAGGGTAACACATGTGCATGTGTAAAGGAGCACACTCATGCTTTGCAAAAGTATAGGGCTTGTGTGAAGGAGCAAGCAATGTCAGTTTGAAATATGTATCCATCATCCATTCTACCAGGTCATCCCTGGGTCTTGTCTCCTTGCTTTTTCAAAGAATATTTGTATAACAGTGACAGGGTATAGTATATTGTATATTGTCATCGTGGTTGTTTCATGAGGTTTGGACACTGGGTGTGTGGGGAGAGTTGGCATTCCGTAAAAGACTCTTTAACCCCCCGCCCCAGTTCTCAAGGCTGGGTACAGTAGTATGAGACAGAAAAGATGTTTATTTTAATGAATTCTTGCACAAGCTAGCTAATGGTGTTCTATGCGATTATTGCTATTAACAATAGGGTCCTATGAATTTAAATTTAAAAGGTGTTAACTTTTTTGGATTATGCAATTAATAAGCAATCTGGTTGGTATATGCATGCTTTTTGACCATACAAATCAGACTTATATAATTATAATATGTCAGAAGTTGTGAAATTAAAAGAAAGCCTAGCCATGCATTTTAAAAATTCTGGTAACCCTTTATAAGGAATCATTTTATGTTATCAATTGTTATCAATGCTTCCTATAACACCTAGGTACATACCATAGGTCGCGGTAAGCCCAGTGCGATTCTGCATAATTATTGTTTTTTTCGCTTGATTACATATCTCTCGAACGCAGTTGTTTCAGGACGTTTTCGTTCTAGCACGAATAGAGATGAAACTTGGTACATATGCCTATTATATCATTTCCATGACGATTACATGTTTCCATGACGACCGCATATTGTTTGAAAAAGCCTCAGGGAATTTTCATTAAAATCAACTTGCTAACTATAGCACGCATGGAGGTTGTCATGGAAACGATGTAATACACATGCGCACCAAGTTTCACCTCCATGCGTGCTGCAATTAGCAAGTTTGGTACACATGGTACCTAGCATCATAGATGTATGGGGCTATGATAGGGAGTTTTATTCATCATCATCTTCTTCTTCTTCTTCTTCTTCTTCGACCAGCGTAACTCAAAAACCGAAAGAGATAAAACCATGAAATTTTGTAGGAATGTACATATCGATAACCACATGGGACTCATCATACTTTTTTGTTTGTAAACAATGTTGTTTACTGTAAACAACAACAACATTGCCCCAGGCAATACATTATAATGGGCAATACGTTATAATGGGCATACTACATGTGTCAGTGTAACTCACAATTGGTAAGAGTTATGCGAGCGAAAGTTTGTATACACAATGTATTCAATAGCCAACATCAAAATCCCAGCAATACATGTTTGTAAATAACAACAAATAGCCTCAGGCACTTTTCTTTAAATTAACTTCTTCACTTCTCAAACTTTCCAATGGTAGCACGCATAGAGATGAAACTTGGTACGTATGCCTATTATATCATTTCCATGACGATTACATGTTTCCATGACGACCGCATATTGTTCGAAAAGGCCTCAGGCAATTTTCTTTAAATTACTTCTTCACTCCTCAAACTTGCTAATTGTAGCACGCATGGAGGTGAAACTTGGTGCGCATGTGTATTACATCGTTTCCATGACAACTACAACAACAAATAGCCTCAGGCACTTTTCTTTAAAATTACTTCTTCACTCCTCAAACTCGCTAACAGTATCACGCATGGAGATGAAACTTGGTGCGCATGTGTATTACATCGTTTCCATGACGACCACAACAACAAATAGCCTCAGGCACTTTTCTTTAAATACTTCTTCACTCCTCAAACTTGCTAATTGTAGCACGCATGGAGGTGAAACTTGGTGCGCATGTGTATTACATCGTTTCCATGATAACTACAACAACAAATAGCCTCAGGCACTTTTCTTTAAAATTACTTCTTCACTCCTCAAACTTGCTAACTATAGCATGCATGGAGGTGAAACTTGGTGCGCATGTGTATTACATCGTTTCCATGACGACCACAACAACAACTAGCCTCAGGCACTTTTCTTTAAAATTACTTCTTCACTCCTCAAACTTGCTAACTATAGCACGCATGGAGGTGAAACTTGGTGCGCATGTGTATTACATCGTTTCCATGACGACCACAACAACAAATAGCCTCAGGCACTTTTCTTTATAATTACTTCTTCACTCGTCAAACTAACGGCAGCACACATGGATGGTATGCATTTCATTTTCATGACGACAATTTTTTCTCTATTATTAATTTTTATAGGGGCTTGCCCCCTTCCACAGAGATAATACGTAGTAGTATATAAAAATTAGTGGTGACAAGTAAATAAAAAATCCTGCGGATTAAAAAAAGAGTGCATATAGGGATCGTATAAAAAGAAAGGGAGACAAGATAGGGATTGTGTTTGTGGAAGCACAGAGATGCTAGCGAGGAGTTAGGACTCCCACAGGTCATTACAACAGCCCTATATCGTCGTACGGTGGGAATACCTAGCATCATAGATGTATGGGGCTATGATAGGGAAAGTTTTCAATCTTCTTCGTAGGGTGGGAGTGGGAGTGATGAGAGAGTCTGTAGAATATTGCTATAGGTAATGAAGTACTTACTAATTACCTTTGATAGATTTGTCATGCTACATTTCCATGGAGTGCGCATTTAGGTGGAAGTGTAATGAGCTAACCATAACATTGGATATACATGTTTATACATGGAAACATGGAAAAATTGTGTAACGCAAGAAAACAAAATTCAAGTATGCAAGGTTGGCTGATATATTCACGAGGAAGTAGTAAAGCACCGATACGACGATATAGGGCTGTTGTAATGACCTGTGGGAGTCCTAACTCCTCGCTAGCATCTCTGTGTTTCCACAAACACAATCCCTTTCAATGGTAGCACGCATAGAGATGAAACTTGGTATGTATGCCTATGATTTCATGTTTCCATGATGACCGCTTATTGTTTGAAAAAGCCTCAGGCAATTTTCTTTAAAACTACTTCTTCAGTCCTCAAACTTGCTGACTGAATATAGTACGCATGGAGGTGAAACTTGGTGCGCATGTGTATTACATAATTTCCATTACAATCACAACAACAAATAGCCTCAGGAACTTTTCTTTAAAAATACATCTTTACTCCTCAAACTTGCTAACGGCAGCACACATGGAGATGAAACCTGGTATACATGCATATTACATCATTTCCATGACGACAACAGGCATTTTTCTCTATTGTTAATTTTTATAGGGGGCTTGCCCCCTTTCACATAGTAGTATATAAAAATGAGCGAAGACAAGTAAATAAAAAAATCCTGCGAATTTAAAAAAGAGGCATATAGGGATGGTATAAAAAGAAAAGGAGACAAGAAGCATGGTTAATGAACAGATTTGAGCACGCTGACACCCCCAACCCCATCACACACTCCCTATATTGTTGCCTTGGTGAAGTAGCACACCAGGCAATAATATAGGGATTGTGTGATGGGGTTGGGGGCATCAGATCTATTCATGAACCACGCTTCAATGTATCCCATCCCTATCTTGTCTCCCTTTCTTTTTATACCATCCCTATATGCCTCTTTTTTTAAATTCGCAGGATTTTTAATTTACTTGTAATTTTATTAGCCTTTATTTGCTTTATCTATAAAGCAGCCTGGCTGTACATTGAAACCACTAAAGTCCCTTGACGCAAAAGAACGTGCATTAATAATGCGCATGTCCAGGCAAAATTTTGAGCCATTCCAACACCACGTAGCTAGTTTCTCACTAACAGCAAGCTTGAGTTTGAGCAATGTGGGACTGGATACACCCCATCCCCTACATAACATTATTCGCCCGAGTGATTAAAAACCCGATCGAGTTGCTCATTATACTTTTCACTCTTTCTCACACCACATTTCTTGAATGCACTCATTTAAGGAAGGCCTTTCCATGCTTGTGTACTTCTAAAGCCTTCGGTATGCTTATTATATTTACTGTGGTATCTTTTTTCGTTTTAGCTCCTCCAGGTGAGGTTTATACAGATTACGTTGCTACACGATGGTACAGAGCTCCAGAATTGTTAGTAGGAGACACCTGTTATGGAAGGTATATTAATGTGATAGCTATTTTCCTAACTTTCAAGGAAACAGTTAAAACCAAAGTAGATGTATAATGTTAGGATGAATCTCATTAGTTCAGAACCACAAGTGCTGCTCTCCTGGTAGCCTTTATAAACCCGTGATGCCAGAGAGAGAAGTTGCGGTATGCTCTGCTGATGAGGGCCAACAAGCCCGAAACAGCTGTCCAGAGCTCCACATCTTTTTTCCCTTGGCATCACATGGTATTTTCTACATGTGTATGCACTGGCAGGATATTGGTGCTTGCTGGAACGAGGCTAGGTATTGACTGGCTTTTGTCCGTGGTACACTAATTATACCTATACACTGCCGTCCCACTATCTTCCCCACACCCACAAACTTGAGGGGCCCTCCCTGTTTTCCAGTTTTACTGTGGTTTACCTAATGCACCAGGCAATAGAGGAGCTCCTCAGCAGATCATCGGGTGGGTCACAGGTTTCGGTCCCTTCAATCTCCCGAACCCCACTGAGGCAGGACCACTCCATTGTAAAGGAAGCACTACTGTCAGTTTAGATTTCTTGATTAACTGTTCCTGCGTTGCCCAGGGATGGTGCAGTCGATTGGGCTCATAAGGATAGAACTCTGAAACTAGGAGACAAATGCAGAGCTTTTTTGGCAAGCAGGAGCGAGCACATAATAACTGTATCTGCGCGAGCCACCCTGGCCTATTTACAACTTGACTTGCATCTTGGAACCACAAATAATATTTGAAAGATGTACAGCCTCGATCAGGCATAGAATAGCGCAGTGAATGCCGCCGAGTAGACAACGGTTCTCATCACGCATCGAGGATCATCCAGCATCATTTCGGAGGAAACGAAGGGCATAATCCAAACGCATGCATAGTTGGACGATGTATGGTCGTATAGAAAATCGTACTGTTTGTGCCACTAGGTAAGCTCGCTCGTGCTCTCCAATCAAACAATTGGTCATTATCTTTTATGGCTACTGACCAGTGCCGATGACACACAACCCGTAGTACCTATCGAAACGCAACTAGAACAGGTAGAGAGGGGATGAACAGGTATACATGTGCACAGTCTTACAGTTACCACTGCACTAATTTGATAAGCCCACCATGTTTCCTACCATTTGGCTCACTATCGTTCGGCCATTAATACAACACGAAAAAAGTGGCAATGACCCATGTGTATTATCTACCCTTGCATGTGGCTATTAATCAGGTCTTGTGGCATTTTGTTTTCAGAGCAGTAGACGTGTGGGCTATTGGATGTATGTTTTCCGAGATGCTGACTGGGGAGCCTTTATTTCCTGGAGAATCTGATATTGACCAGCTTCATCTAATTATGAAATGCTTTGGTAAGGAAAACTGTGTGTGGTTTTTGTTTAGTGTTACTCCAACTATACTCAAAAACGGACCCAGGCACAGGTTTAAGTATTGAGGATGATTTAGGGAAGGAAGGGATGGTTGTGGAGGGTGCTGCTCCCCACCACTCAAAAGCACTAAAGTTGGCGCGATGTACACAGTACAGATGCAATGCTAATTGAGAACCGGGCCTAACTCGTTGCGACAGAGCCAGTTTTTCATTCTCACACAGACTAGCTGCATCAGGAGGTGGCAACATTGGACTTCTGTTCCGAGTAACTTTATTTCTCGGCAGTGCATTGAACTGGCTGAACGGCCATAATGGGCGTGGACGGTAGTCGCCCATTATGGCCTGTTCTTTAAGGTTACCTGTAAGCCAGTGTTATGCATATTGGCTTTTGCACTTGTTTTCACATTTCTTGAACATGAGAATCGCCAGAATAAGAGCAGTCCAAACACACACAGACCAAGTACTGCCACCCTTAGCTGAGCATTCACACCATTTAATACCATATCCAGGCAGAAAGTATGTAGCTGCCACTAGCTTATGATTGAAGTATTGAATGCTGAGATGCATGCTGAAGAAGCAAATTGAACTGCATAATACTGTCTGGTGTTGTATGTACAAAGGTATGTGACATAGTGCAAATCCTCGAATGTGTCAACAACGAGATGAGGTAGAAACAAAGACGAAGCAAACAAGTAAACTATACCCAGGGCCACTCTTCTTTCAAGGAAAAAATAGGAGATAACCTGCGTACGTAGGTGGAATTTGAACCCACAACACACTGCTTTCTAGGCGAACGCTCTACCAACTGAGCTACCAGGGCAACTTAGCTGGTATGGGTTCAAATCTACAACAACACAAGTCAAAGGCGAACCTCAAACCACGGTTAAATTGATGGGCTGGGCTATGCATTATTTTTTCTCGCAAAGAGTCTTAGCTATATTAGTTAGTGGCATGCAGGACTTCATACATGCCGTCCGTTGTGACTTGTGCCTCCTAGGTACACAGATCAGTTGAGATAAGCCATTTGCTTTTCACTTGCTTATCAAGCCGTGAACTTTACGGAAATCCAAATTTGGCCAGTGTTGGAATGGACCTGTCAGTGACCCCCGTTTGGTCATGGTTCAAAAGTTGAGCGTATGTATACATTGCGGAGAAGATAAAGAACTCCTGGAAATGAGAGACTACCCTATATCGTGAACCATAGTACTATGGTCTCAAGACCCAGCCCAGTAGCTCAATTGCGGGTGCATTGTACGCTTAGCTACGTACCATAGAAACTAGTTTGACTTCCACGGTGGCCTTACATTAGCCTATACATGATGGTGTTTGGTACACAGAAAAATGAAACCTTCCCACTCTTTTACATTAGTATTAGGATCAAACGGTGTAAGGATTATGTGATTGGCTTAGGTGTTCAATACTGTACGTATGTAATGTGAACATGCTTTTTTACCTACCATCCCCGTATTCCACCCTCTTATGTTTTTGTCTCCTCTTACGTATGTCTCTCTGAAAAATGGCTAAGTCTACTTCCTATAAGATGGAAATGTTCTAAATATTGTTGTGCATACCTAGGTTTAACTCTACAGTTCTAAAGTGTCTTAGAGAATTTTACCAAGTTTACTTGGCAAGATTGTAAACAAGAAGAACTTTTAAGGAAACTTTTCTGAGGCTATGTATTAAAAATTAAAGTTCATTGGGAACATGCATTACACATGTGCACTAATGTCCAGCGTGCCAGGTTGAAGTATTTTAATAATAGTGCCTGAAGAATTTTACAAACAACTAATTATTATATTACCATAATTTCTCTATGCCTACTACTTTTAGGAGTGAAGAAAGATTGGTGCTTCACTTTTTTTATGGATATGCAATCAAACTAAGTATTATGAGGAAGTCTCAATGCATGTGCTTGTGTCGAGGAAACATTTCACGAGCAAGCAATGTCAGTTTGGAGTATGGAGCCATTATCCATTTTACTACTGAAAATCTCTTCTGTAGGTCATCCCTGTCTTGTCTCCTATATATTTTTTTGTAGCATCCCTATTCACTATTATATGAAATTTGTAGTTGTATAAGTACTGCCAAACTTAGTTTTGAAGTGAAGGATCTCTATGCTTTTAGCAGATAATTTGGGGTTTGCCATTGCCTACGCTTGTGTTGTATTTATTGCAGACTTGCGCTCACCCCACTGAAGTTGCCCTGGTAGCTTGGTGGGTGGAGCACTTAACTAGGGAACAGAGTGTCGTAGGTCCGCGCTCCTTCTCTGAACAAAATATTGTCCTGGATCATAATGTATTGCAATTGGCTTGTGTTTAACCCTAACCTTGTGTCTAGTCATATAGCTATCTTTATCTCATACTCTTATGTTCCTTCTTTTATGCCTCTATAGGAAACCTCATAGGTCATCACCGAGAAATATTCCGCCGAAATCCTCTCTTTATTGGTATGAGATTACCTGAAGCCAGAGAAGTGGAGAGTTTAGATAGGAGGTATCATCAGTTGTCCCATTCTTCCATGGATATTGTGAAGGTATAGGCTTAAAATCTGGCATAAATGCACTGCATTTATGTGCATGAGCAACTAATAAACAAATGAAAAAGCACAGAAAAATCCTCGGCACAGAACCATGTTCCTGCAGCATCTCAATAAGCAAAAAATATAATAGCTATTTCAATCACACTTGGAATTTTCTAAAAACAAAATGAGGATAGCTATAGACTAAACACAGTGCATTTGTTGAAGAGTGTTTGGACCTAGTGGAGCAGGAGATTGTGAGCTATATTTTTCTACTGCATCCTCATGCGCGTAGTACCCCAAAAACGCATGCGTGTGTCAGTCTTTATATAAGAGCAGACTGGCAATGGTAAACAGAACGCGCTCTGACTGATTAGGTAATCACTTTTAAAGAGAACGGCTTTTCATTATCATATTTAATAATCTAAGTGTCATTTGTTGCACATGTCATAGCGCGATATACGAGATTGAGAAGAGCAGACAGACAGACAGACAGACAGACATGGAATTTTAATGATGATAAACCATGATAAACAATGGTGTGAAAAAAACCAAGAAAAAACTCGCAGCGTCTGTATTGCATTTACGCTTAGTGTTTGAATGCACATCAAGGGTTAAACGTCAAGTAAGTTAACAAGCCTATAATCATAGAGTACTTTATTAAGTTCTGCCTGTCTTTTGCCTCATTATCTACATGCCTTGTTGCGTTTATTCATGCACATAACGCATTATGCTTTGCTTTTTTTGCAGTGGGCTCTACGACTTGATCCATCAGACCGTCCTTCTTGTTCACAACTTCTTCGACATGAACTCTTTACTAGAAATGGATGGATACCAAAATTTACAGCAGAATTAAGGTAGATAGTATGTATGTTTGAAATGATACATTTCTGCTGCTACGTATATATCACTAAAACTCTATATGCTTTTGGTAAAACTGCTTTTTATACGATTTAAAACTATGAAAGTGCATCTACCTTTTTCATTTTAGTCCATCTACCCCAAACAGCCCCTCCTACTTTGCTGCTGTGTCACTGTCATAATCTCAAAATAATGCATGCAGAAAGATACAGAGATGTTTTCGCGTATAGCAATTGAATAGAAGACAATATAAAATTGTGGGTATCACTATTGTGTGAAGCATGTACTTAAACCCAAGTTAAAAGAACAAAATACCTTTTTCTAGGGAGGTTTACAGTTTTCACAGATACGTACGTAATACCAGCAGATAAAGCATGTATAAGTTGCAGATGTTTTCATCAGGACTTTAGGTGAAGCACTCTATATTGCACGAAATGGAATTGATTGGTATGGTCAGTACCTTGTGGAGGAACAGGCTCCTCCATTTCGATTGTAAAGACATTGTAGCCCAAATAGTCCTTCACAATACTATGCTAAATATTGTAGGTACGAAAGCATACAATCACACATTACTTGCTAAGCTGACAGAATTGAAGCAGACAACATAACTCTGGTTTTTCTTACTTCTAGAGTGAACATTGAGAAGGAGTTTGCTGAAAACCCACTGCTAAATAATCTTGGAATAGCGATATATGGCAGTGTACATGAAGCAAAATTGAGAGAGATTGCAGAAAAAAAGGTCTGTTAATACCTTTGAAGGTGTATAATGAATTACTGCGAGTGAGCTTGAGAGTGAATTGTAATGGGTGACTTTTGTCTAAAGCAGGTCTTTTGCAGTAAGCATTGATATAATTATAGTTCTTTGCTGTAACTACAATAGTAAAACCTTTTTTGTAACTGTAAGGAAGAAAGTTTCTTATATAGGCACATCAGGAAGTGGCACAAGTACACTCTGGGGTTAAAAGTACTCTTGAAAGTAAAGCGTTGGATACAGATAGCAGAGTTCGAAGGAAGGAAAAGAAGAAAAGGGCAAAGAAGGTAAACACAATGGTGAAGTTAAAAAGTAGAAATTTTAGTAACCTAGTTTGACAACATGCTCCTTATTTTTGTTGACTACTTATAATTATATTGTTCTTTTTGAAAACAGTATGCTTGGTTTCTCTGGACATTGACAATTGTAGTTTGACAAGTGGAAAAATCATTTCTCTGAAAATAAAAGAGGAATGTAGGGATGTCGCATCATGAAAAAGAAGGGGAAACTAGAAGACAAAGACACTACACTGAGAAAGAAACTCATTGATAACCCCATCCCTACATCTTTGTCGTGTTTCTTTGAAGTTACAGGGTTATAGAAGTGCCTACACCTTTGAAAAACGTTTTTGATGAACATGTTGATTAATAAACATATTATTTTGGATGTTGAAACAAAGATGTAGGGATGGGGTTATCGATGACTTTCTTTCTCAGTGTAGGTGTCTTGTAGTTCCCTTCTTTTTCATGATGTGACATCCCTACATTCCTCTTTTATTTAAGAGAAATGATTTTTCCACTTGATTCACTCATTATTATGATTTGCGGCGAAGCCCCAACAAAAATGAGATGTTATGCATTTGTAATTTTGATAGCATGGCTGTACTGAGAGAGTTGAGGTGGCAGTAGCAATATGACATTGTGTCATTGGTCATGCTGATACAATAGTGTGTACAACAATAGCTAATTAGGTCAACCTGCGTTTGCCTCAATTACCTACCAAACAATAGGATAAGTCCAGACTGCAGAAATATCATTACCAGCATTGGACAGTACGCAGCTCATACATTGTAGTGCTCCAATATAATCTTGTGGAGACACATTCCCTGGAGCGCCTGGTTCCGCGAAACTAGTGCTCCTACGCAGCCAGAAAGATGGCTCACTGTGATTGTGAGTCGGCTCTTCTATACATATTCGATGATATACAACGCAGTTAGTAACACACTGCCTGAGGTCACGTACAACGAAGTGAAGAACCCTCGGGAACACTAACGTGGGAAAACTGCCGATCCGACCGTGCGGGCATGCAAATCGGACTGAAAAACAAAACGGCGTTGGCATCAAATGGCATCGTTCAGTGCCTTTCCGTGAAGAGCTCAGCGATCTACCACAGTGACGGGCGACAACAGATGGACGATCGCTCAATGTCCGTGCACACCTCCGGCGAATGAGACGTTTAATAGGCGCTTCAATTGCTTCCGGTAAAGAGATAGCGGGTTTACTAAAGAAGAAAAGGACGAACAATATGATGACACGAAATCGTCAAATCCAGTGCCCGTCGGCTGGCTCTTTATGGTGCCTTAGCCAGCCGGTTCTCTGGCGATGTCAACCGACATTTTGATATGACAGCAAGATGAGTTTGGGGTATACTACACCATTCCTATGACTTATGTTGCACATGTGCAACGAGGCATAATAAGACAGTAAAATAGAGACACTCTTACAATTTGCTACACCTTTACACCTTTACACCCACAATTGCTCTCCATTTTCTCATTATAGCTAGAACCAAGCTTTAACCAATAATATTTCAATATATTTTTGTAGGATGTGTTTCTAACCAGAGACAAAGCTCCTAGGGGTCTACTGACAGAAGGCCAAGGTTAATAAATTTATCATTTGATGTATGGTTCTAGCCTTATCCAATATGGCAAAACACTGTGATTGTGATCAGTGGTAAAAACCTACCTAGCTTTGTAACCCAGAAGCCATGCCATAGAAATGAAAGTGCTGCATACAAGGGTATATTCTGGTACACCACTGGCCCGCACCCGACAATTTCCTGGGGTTGGGGGAGCGGGTGGAGGGTTGTGGATATTCATATCCACAGGGGGTTAGAATACCTGACCGACGGTGACAACGAATACAGCCATAAAAACGATGTTCTGTGTGGTGGAACCCCTGTACCACCTCTCACATCACAAAACCACCACGTCTTGATCAAAATAACGTCTTCCTATCCAGTGGCTAATTTTGGCGGTGATCATCCATAACCAATGAGATTCCGCAAAAGCTTTCAAAATGCCTTCTTTTAACACACAGCACCTAGTGTAAATGCGGAGAGAGCTAGCTAGTAAAGAGAGACAGCTGCGATAAGCGCTTTAGCTGCACAGTTTTGACTGATAAGCAACAAGGGGTACATCAAGGCTACTTTTTTCGCTGCTGGACCCAACGCGTGAGTTTTATACCTGCCCCTCTGGCTCGTTTTTGTCTCCCGCCATACCTTGAATGCGCAGTTTTTACTGATAAGCAACAGTCATTTCTCGAGAGTTCAACGTTACAGGTACATACGTCAAAGCTATTTTTTTCGCTGCTGGACTGAAAATACAATTTTTAAAATTGCTATTGTATAATTACCATACACCCACTGTGGTTTATGCAAATGAGTTGACATACAGCTAAAGTATGGGGAAATTCTATGGCCTCTTTATGTTATAACTACCCGTACACTCAGCAGGAAGCGCTCACTACGCATCTACATTGTTTGGACTATGATCTTACTCTCAGTCATCATACAAGCATGTATATACCTAAGAAACGATTTTAATATTGTATTCAACAAAGCTAGTTTAAGTTGTTTTTTTATTTTTTTTCAGTTTCAACAAGTGTGTCCAAAAAACCAGGTAATAATTATACACTGCACACAAAGATTAAAGTTCATGAAAGGTTGCATGAGGGCATATTAATGAAAAATATTCACCCCGGCCATGTTACCCCAGTATAGGGTTTGGTTAGTAGTAGCACCAAATTGGATTTCCATCATAAAAAAAGTAGTGCTTATACAAAGCCTTCCTACAAGGGCGGCATTTTCATTGTGCTCTTGTTGCTACAGAGGCATGCACATAGTAATGGCCAACTGGCTCTGCACGCTTGCACGCTCAGATGGCGTACTTGCTATGATCAAACCTGTACATGATGCAAATACTACAACAAAAAACAGCCTCAGGCACGAAAAACAATAGGAGCTATGCACAGCATGCGTATTGTAACAATGAAGCTTTGTTCACTGATTTACCATGATATAGTTGACCAAAACAGAATAGCAAGTTTGTAACAGACTCAGGCCATTAAAAAATTAGTAAACTGCATTTAGGCTGTAACTGAGTTCTTCAAAACAAATGAAAAGGTGTCTGTGCCTATACCTTGCTTATGATTGTTCTCTAACAATGAAACTTGATACACTGATGTACTTTAATAAGAGTTCCTCCCAAGTTTGTAATAAAAAACAATAAACAGCTTCCAGCAATAAGAACTTTTTTGTATACACAGTGGCCATGGGTCCCACTTAATATCATACCGTTTAATAGAATATCCCGTTTATAATCATACAAACCTGAAATCCAAAACCATTTCCTATGCTTTCCCATACATTTTACTCCGTATTGTATATAATGTCATATCCCGCCTATTACCAGAGAAAAATTGAGCAATTTTGGTTTTTGCCCGCATATTGTCGCATGCGTAATTAGGCGTTCTACAACCTTGGGCTGGAGTTTTGCAGCTCTCCATTCTCCACCTGGTTTCATTAGCTTATGTAAACAGCTGGGCTAGCCTAGCTTCATTAGCTTAGCTAAAAAAACTGCATTGTGCGCTATATAGTTCACATTATAAATTGGTATACACAGTATACACACCCGGAGTATACACAGTATACGCACCCGCATTATTGTAGCACGAGGCTACTACTCCTGGTTGTATTCTCGCGACATGCGTACGTACGTGTTGGTCACGCTTAAGAATGTCAATAAGTCACGCTTGGGGAATTTCAATTAGTCACGCTTAGGGAATGTCAATTAATCACGCTTAGGAATGTAAATTAGTCACGCTTGGGAATGTCAACTTCCGTCATTCGTAACAAGTCTAGCTTCCGCCGTGCGCGCAGATTCGTAGAAAGTCTGGCTTCGAGTAGAGCGCGCACACGAGCAGCCTCAGTGGGACTGTTTACGCATTGGCTGGCAGGCGCGAGGCAAAATATGCGCGTGCGCATTCCTAGTAGAATATCCCGAATATTATCATATTTTTGGATGCACCGTGGGTCCGGGACCCACTGTACCTATAACTTGCTCATGCTGAGTCCTCTGAATCTTAGTACACTGATGGTACTATTGTCAAAGAAAACATTAATATCTAAACAACAAAAAATGAAACCATAATGCCACTAATAATACTTTTAATGTGTCATATCCCACTTTTATAATACATCACGCCTGTGAGTGGTAAAAACTACACCATCTCCACTAGTTTAAGACTGTCTGCCATCATGTGCCAACTTGGCTTGCTACCTATGAAGAAGAATTCAGCCTTTTAAATAAAACTGTTTACACAAGTGCATGTCAAAATTTATGTTACTGGGGAAGCATGTATAGCTAGCATACCATATCTCTAAGCGCTTTTGCAGAACACGAGATTGCCTTTCTCGTGGTCACAGGAAGACCGCTTACTTTCACTATGTTTTACGTATTATGGCTAACTCAGAAAGTAGGTGTTAACTGGCCATTTAGATCACTAAGTGCGGTAGTACACAGTATATAGGGATGGGCATAGTATATACCTAGCATCATAATTATAAATGTAGTATATGGGCGCTATGATCGGGGGTTTTCATCTGCTTCAGATTGAACTCAAAACCATATAACATAACTGAAATTTAAATACGTAGTCACAGTCCAATGAGACTTGTCGTACTTCTTGCTTGTTGTACACCAACAAATAGCCCAAGGCAGGACACATGTGTTGCTGTAACTAACAAATGATAACAGCTATGCGAATGAAACAATATATAATTATTCAATCACTCATACAAGCCTTAGGCAATGTATTTTGATGAAATTGTTTATCATTAGAGCTTACCTTCTAATGGTAATTCATGTGCACACACATAATATGTAGCGCAACTCATCCATGACACTTAATTTGCAAAAAAATTACTTCTTCGCTCCTTGCTAACAGTAACATGCATTGAGTGAAACCCGGTATGCATTATGTTGTTTGGCAATGACATTTTATTCTTAACTCCTAAAACTTGCACGCATGGATATGAAAATTAGAATGCATGTATTATATCATCTCCATGACGATTACATATTTGTAAACAACAACAAATAGCCTAAGATAGTGTATCTAAAATACATTTCAATGTTGTAGAATATCCTTATTTACTTGAACATATATTGCATATATGACTAGGTCCTTATGACACAACTATTCAGCATAAACTTATTTGTATCTTCCACTGCAGCATTAACGGATGTTTCAACAAAGTTGCCCCCAACAGTGTCACAGACTAGCTTGACAGCATCACAAGCACCTGTTCTCTCACCACTTCATCCTACTTCTCTAAGACAACTTCCTCCTACCCCTGTTCTTTCATCTCCACATACCTTCGAATCACTTCCACCCGTTTCTCAAATCGGTTTGTTAATTTTTTTCGTTATTACAGCTCAGATTACATTGCTTGGTTTGAATGTGGTTAAATAGGTTATTAAGTATACTATTGAACTTGAGACTACATAACCACATTTACTAATTCAAACTATGCGAGCGTAAAAATTACCTAAACTGGTTTGTTAATCATTAAACTATGTGTGGGAGCTATATTATTGAGGTAGTGTTCAAGCATTAATGGAACTTTGATTGCTTGCAAACCAACCATTTGTCCCAACCACTTGTTCATATTCTCTTCATCAAGAAATCTTTAGAGCTAATTTCTGCAGGCACCTTTGTTTGCTGTAAGCAGGTGGAGTTCCATTAAAAACAGTAGTTAAAACCCAAAAATTAAACCGCATAAAAAAGGGAGCATGTACTACCTTAAGGTAATGTCAACCCCTGAATGAACACCCAAGGCAATCCGGAACAGGTATCCAGAACAGAAAAAAACCAGGTATACCCAAATCATCTTTTCATAGCGACTAGCAGAGCCCTTATGGGCCCCTTCATAATCTTAACACCGGAGACGCACACAGTTGCTGGTGCTCCCACATTCTTGACCTCTAGATGTGCATTACTATCATAAATGAGCACTGGGGCTGCCTTCTCCTCATTCGCACATTGTGTCAATTAGGGAAGCAAGCTAGACGGTTGTCCTGACTCTGGAGAATAGCTCTCTTGAATTAGTCTTCAGTAATTCTATTTTGGAACTCCGAGGCACTTCGAGCCATTAAATAATGAAAGCACTGAAGTGCAAACCCTCGGCGCACTGTGACGCGCACGCGTAAGTAAACGCATGCGCAGTTCTACTAATTGATGGGCAGGGTTTAGTTTTAGCTGTTACTCGTGGTCTCTTGCCAGCTCGCGCAGAGTCTGACGCGGGCTAACTACATGCGAGAGGCGATACACGCCCTGCGTTGGTACCTCCGAAGTACGCAGAGCCCGCGGATCGATCGGACTGTGGTAAGCCATCCCGTCCGTTGCGTATTTGCATATTGGCTTTTCGCGCTCTAGCTTTGCAACGGAGCAGTTTCAGAGAAAACCGTTCGAAATTTCTGACCTTCATTGCCCGTTAGTAGGTCGTATTCTTTGTGAGACGAACAAACACCCGAGAAGTGAGATTGAGAGTAACAGACAGACAGACAGACAGACACACACACAGACCCAAGTACTGTAACCCTCGCTGCGCATTCGCGCCGAGGGTTAATAATACTCAGGTGGCTGCCATAGTACTAGGGCCATAGACCACACACCCAGAGCAATGGGCGGAACCGTTAACACACGAACATACACCATATGAACATGAGGTGTCTGTCTCACCTCCCAGACACCTCAACTCACCCCTTCCACCAGCGACACCCTGCAGCTCCCCAGACGCAATCTGAGACTGGGTTTGTTGTACGCGGGGACTAACCTAACCTTTCTTAGCTCCCAAACATCCAAAATGAAATCTTTAACAAGGCCAAGCAAAGAACCAAGTTTATCCTCCCACAGTTCACTACCCAATATAAAGGATGCTTTCCTGAAACTATCAAGCGACTGGAAATGCTCAAACCCATCATCCCCAAACTTCCCCTGCAGGGCAACTAAGAAATTGCTCCTAAGACTACTATATGCTGGACACTCCCACAACACATGACTCACACTTTCACACTCATCATCACACAACAGGCACTCCTTCATACCCTCCCTCCCCCTACGCCTACCCAGTTCCTCATTTAGCCCATGCGTGCCTGACCTGAACTTAAACATTAATTTAGACCCAGCATCACTTTTCCCATGCAAGTACTTTATGAACTCTACCACCTTGTTAAATGTCTTATACAATAACAGCTTTACTTTGCTATTTAGCCCCTCTTCAAACTTCTAATCTCCCTCTCATTAATACTGTCCCCTATTATAGACAGAAAGCCCTTCAAGGAACAATCCCCATTTTGAATATCATGCAACCACTCTGCCTTGTCAAGACCTAATGACGAAAAGAGATCATCAATGACCTTACTCCAACCCTTCCTCTGCCTGCCTCTCCGTGCTTAAAATTCCATTCCTGATTAAAAAGCTTCTTCGGATACCTATTGCCTGGCAATGCCGCTAACTTATACCACCACTTCAACTTATTCTTATCAACTACGCGAACATCAAGCCCCATATCCCCCCTAACGGCTCAGTAGACGAAACACCAAGAATGCGCTAGCTCTTCCCAGCATAACGGACTCTAATGCAGCTGCCTGAGTCTACTTGGCTTCCCAAACTCACCCCCATACTCTAAAGTTGGCCTAACCACCGCCAGCAACAACAACCTGCGAGCACTCAAATTAATATCCCTATACTAATTACACTAGTAATGATTGAACCTTCCTTCTACCCTTCTAACACATTCTTGATATGCAATCCCATGCACCACGTACTAGTAAAATCAACACCAAGTGATGTGTATTAGATAACTTAGGCAAAACATACTCCCCCCATTTCCAAGCACCGTCCACTGACTCCCTAGCGAACACCATCACTGCACCTCTAACTCACATTAGCTTAGCCTCCATTTTCGACAGTAGGCATGCACACATCTATAGCGTCTGTAATCTCAGCTTCCTCACCTCCCTCAACACCAGTGATAATATAGGGAAAACGGACAAACAACAATTGGAGATAAGCTACCTCCTGAGCTACGTGTCCACATCAAATGCTCTGACCGTCCCCATCCAACAATACAGCACTCTGTGCTTTGAATACTCGTTACAATCTCTCTTGATGAGCCCATCAGCATCTTCCCTCTTACCCCAAATTCCACAACTACTTCTTAACACAGGCCGTTACGATACACACTATCGTATTAGAGGGGTGATGGGTGGGCCGGGACGTGGTCTTGTCGAGATGGGAGCCGATGCTTCTATGCCAGCCGATTTGGTGGCATCCCTGGGTTAGGTAGTAGGGGAGGGGTTTTGGGAGGAGGGTGAGGACTAGGGCCACAGAGCCCGCTTAAACGACTTGACGCGGTTCTACTTTTCAGTGGTTGTTATGTAATTGCTTTTGTTTGTTTTTTGGGTTTGTTTTTAGTTATTCTTTGGTATATGTGCTTATTACGATTGTTTTCTTTTTGCAGTATTGGTTTGGTTCTAGCGACTGACCCATTCCTCGCCATCGGGGCACTCTAGGAATGCCCTGCCAAGCGGTCGCATCTTCGGGTTGGATTGAATAGCGGCTCCAGGGTTTCGGTACTGGTACATTACCGTATGCTGCAGGTGTTCTAGTTAGTTATGCTTTTTTTTGCTTCGTGGTCGTTTTTATGGTGCGGGGAGGGACGGGGGTTGTCGCTGTTCGGCGGTCGTGGCGGAGGACGGGCTCGGGTGGGGGGAGTGGCCGGATCGAGGATGATTTTCTTAGTTGTGTGTTTATTTCTGTTGTTTGTGTCTCCTATGCCTTCTGCACATCTAGAAAGAATGCATATGTCTCCTTCCCCTCCTTTAGTCTACCCTGCACGAGTTCATTCAGCGTATAAATATTATCAACACAACCCCTTCCAACCCTAAAACCAGCCTGGCCCTCATGCAATGCTTTGCCCTCGTCCAGATGCTTCACCAACCTATTGTTCAATACCTTACAAAAGACCTTCCCAACCACACTCAGCAGAGTGATGCCCCTATAATTCCCAGGATCCTCCTTATCTCCCTTCTTAAACAGGTTAACTATGAGGCCCTCCCTCCACTGTGGTGGCACAAACTCCTCACGCCAAATTACTGTAAACAACTGTTTAAGTAACTCTACCATCCCTGACCCACCATGCTTTAGAAGCTCCCCCACAAGCCCATCACTACCACCAGTCTTATTATTCTTCAACTTTCTAACACACACTGCAATCTCCTCCAAATCTATTTCCCTATCCAATACATTTTCCGTACAATCTGTTGGAAACTCACACACTTTCTTATCCACTTCCTCTTTCCAACTATCATCAAAGGCTGTATCAACACTACAAGTGCCCAACTGCTGATAATGCCTCTTTAACACCTCCAACTTGCCCTTTGTACTAGTCACTGACACCCCAGCACTATTCCTCAAAGCTGTAATCCCCCTCCTCTTACCCTTTGTCCTTCTACCAACAAATGCCCAAAATTCTTTCCTATTACCTTCAAAATCTAAATTTGCTCTTTCCACTACCTCGTTCCAAACCTCAAGCTTCTTCTGAACAACTAAATTCTTCACCTCCCTACGCAGTTTACTATATTCCTCCCATAGATAATCCTGACCCTCAAGAATTTTCTTGTAAGCCTCCCTTCTCTGCTCTATCTTATGCTTAATCTCGTCATCCCACCACCTGACTGCCCTGCCACACACTACTACCTTCTCTCCTACCTCAGCCTTTGCCACTTTTTTTACAACTTGCTCCCACTCCTCTACAACTGCACTGACTAACCCACTTCCACTAATACCCTCACTCACTTTCTCCCTGATGCTCTCTGAAAAAGATTCAACCTCCGCTTTCAAGGCCTCCCTATACTTCGCTCTAACCCCCTCATCCAAAAATCTGTCTACACGCCACTTCCTTATTGTCCGCTTCTGCCTTTTACAACACTTCGTAACCCGGCCCAACTCCAGCCACACTAGAAAATGATCCGAGGCACCAATATCAGTTATATTAACCTGTACATCACCGGATTCCCTCATCAACTGCATATCCGTAACTATATAATCTATCACTGATTTCTGCTGCAGGCTCGGCCTTACTCTAGTCCACTCAGGCTCTGACACTAACTTCCTACCATTACATATCACCAGCTCCACCTCATTCAAGAATGAAATCAGCCTATTTCCACTGGCATTACAAGTCTCCTCCCCAAACATCCCAATGACATCATCAACATCAGTAGATCTACCCACCCTCGCATTAAAATCACCAAGAAGAACAACCCTCCCCTTCTGCATGAATCCAAGCACATCCTCCTTAAACTTGATGTAACTATCCTCCATAACAGAAGCACAAGCATTATCTGTAGGCATGTAAATGCAGCACACATACAATGCTTCCCTCCCTCTCCCACCTCGAACCTTCATCCACACGCTCTCCTTATACCTGACTTTACTTACAAACTCTACCTCGTCTATCAAGCACTCCCGAACCAAGAACCCAACCCCTCCTTCCCCTCTACGACTACTCTGATTCTCACGAGGCTTTCCAAACCATCTATAGCCATCAACCGCAACTGCCTTTCCCTCCCTCTCCCAAGATTCCTGACCAGCTACTACATCA